>BMAO01021663.1:0-22332 GCA_019973975.1 Trichonephila clavata | reverse complement strand
TATTTAAGGCTTGGAGATTTCGACGATTTCAAGTTTGGAAATTGTGTTTTTCTTGTGGTTTTTTTTAAAAAAACAATCAGTAATGTCTCGTAGAAAACAGCGATTGGCTTTTGATCAAGTATCCGAGTTCGTCAGAGGAAGGATAGTGGCCTACCGAGATTGAGGATTAGCTTTCAGGGAAATCGTAGTCGCGCGCGCGTGTTGGACGAAACCAAACAACTGTAATGCGGATATGTGACCGTTGGATGCAGGAGTGTACGACGGACCAACGTAGTCGATCGGATACACCTCAGTGCACCACTTCACGTGAGGACAGGCAAATTGTGCGCATGGCAGTGACGGATCACTCAGTCACATCACGAACCATAACACAGCACATTGAGCCTGTAACGCATCTATCGTAAAAATAAAAAGTAAAAAGTTTCTTATATTGAAAATTAATACTCCAAACTAGTAATACTGCCAAATCTCATTTATTTCACAAATTAACATGCCAACTAGAGTCCAAGTCTCACCTAGTTATAAACAATTTTTTCATGGAATACTGTTAATTACACAAAACAGAACGAGTAGTTCCTTGTTGCCACAGCGTACAAAATAATATACTTTTTCAATATCGTTCAGTTCACGGGGACAAAAAATTAAACAATGATAAATAAATTCACGTGAACAAAATAATAAATTTAAATAATTGTTTTGCTTTTAACATAATAAATTGAAATTTATAAAGTGGATCTCACATCCTCCCACCTTGAGATGTGGAAGTCCCGCAGCTCAACAACTATATTAGAGATCCAGTCTTTCGGGAATTTTAACAGTCCGTCCTAGTCTTGTCTTGTTTTGAACAACTGCGAGTCAATGGAGTTGTCGTCAGAACACTTAGGAATTGCATTCTTCACAGATTCAATTTTTTTAGATAATGCATTTTTGTCAGGTGGAAAAGACGAATCATTAGAAGAGATCTCTAAAGGGAAGACGCGCTGAATTGGACGCAGAATTTCTCCGCGAGATGTTCTAAGTTTAATGAGTCGACACACACCGTCTATCTCTGGCAGAATTTCTGTCACTTTCCCCAGTAGCCAGTCGATTCGATTGGCGTTGTCACTTTTTATGAGAACAATGTCCCCGGGAGTTATCATCGAAGTTTTAGTCTTTTCCGGCCTCCTTATCAAAGATCCAATATATTCGGACCTGAACCTCTTTCGAATGTCCTTCTGTAAAGCTAACCTGTATTTGACACGATGGTTGAGACTTTTATGATCTGCCGCATCACAGTCTGGAACACCAGAGTTTTTGATATCCTCAAGAAACATCACAGGGGTAAGTGGAACAAATTCTGAGTCACATTCTTCTATGTAAGTCAAAGGGCGTGAGTTGATTACAGATCCACAATCACAAATAACTGTTGTCAACTCCTCGAATGTCAAACTTGCTCTTCCAAGTATTCTTATCAAAAGACTTTTAAGAATACCAATTAGTCTCTCCCACCATGGTGAAGAAGGGGGATTAAATTTCCACTTAATTAGACGAAGAGCATTGTCGCTACAAATGCGGCACCAATCTAAACTTCTAAGCAAATTGGAAACTCCAACAAAATTAATGCTATTATCACAGTACATGGTTTCACATCGGCCTCTCCAAGCTATAAATCGCCGTAGAGCTAGCAAAAAGCTTTCGGTTGATAGCGATGAAACAAGCTCTAAGTGGACAGCTTACGGCGCATGTAAAAATGCATACCCACGCCTTCTTTCCATCTTTTAAAAATAAAGGTTCTGCCAGATCAATTCCACAAATCTCGAACACGTTTGCCTGTCGTATTCGATCTTCAGGCAAAGGAGCAGATACAACATCACAACATTTAGAAGAAAATCTTTTGCAAACGACACATTTTGAGATAACAGAACGCACTGTTTTTCTTACTCTCAAAATCCAAAAATGTTCTCTCAAAATCCAAAAATGTTCTCTCAAAATAGTAAGCAAAATTTGAGTTCCAGCATGATTAATTTTTATATGGTGAGAAAATATTAGTCTTTCGACAACTTTATGATTGAACGGGAGAACAGCTGGTTCCCTAAAATGTTCTGTATCCTGACGGAAAATTATTTTCGTCTTGAGCCGTATTATTCCATCGGCATCCTTAGACGCACTCAAAGTTTTTAGTTTTGCATCATGCTCGTTCACAAAAGATTCCGACTGGACCAATTTTATCACTTGTTTCTCTGCTGCCCTATATTCTTCAGCATCCAAACTTCCCTTTTTCCTTAGCTGAACATCGCATCTGCAGCTCTTTACAAATCTCAAAAACCATCCCACTAACTTCACAATGCTTTCATATTTTGAAAAGCGCTGATAAAACCAGCCTGCAGATGAATCTTTATTTACATACACCAAAGCTAATATTGAGCTTTTCCTTTTCTCTTTTAGTATCTCATCTTCATCAAACTCATATTCATTGCATGGTCCTTCGTCTTCAAATAAAGTAAGCCATTTTGGCCCCTCCCACCATCTAGTTTTCACTAAAATACTTGCTTTACATCCTCGGGAGGGTAAATCAGCTGGATTTTCAAATCCAGAAATATGACGCCAAGAAAAAGCTTGGCTAATATTCCATATTTCTTGGACTCTGTTATTCACGAAAATAGACCAATTTTCATCTTTAATGATCCAGGTAAGAACGGTAGTGGAATCACTCCAATAAAAACATCTAATATCTGTCCATCCAAGAGCATCCAACACAAATTTCGTTAATCTTGCTCCCACCAATGCAGCAAGAAGCTCTAATCTTGGAATTGTAGCAACTTTCAGAGGAGATATTCGTGATCTCGAGGCTAAAAAAGGCACCTTTCCACATTCTCCCTCTTGTACAAGATACGTAACGGCGTTATATGCATCTCTACTTGCGTCACAAAAGGTATGAATGGAGAAGTTCTTCATATTTCTGGATTAACGTTGATCCAGCGAGGAACGGTAACATTTTCCAATACTTTTAGTTCCCTAAACCTTTGTAAAAATTCTTGTCGATAGGATCCAGTCATTTTCTTCGTCCCATTCCAACGATAATTTCTAGGTTTTTTGTAGCATAATTTTGGGACAAAGCATTACAGGAGATACAAATCCAAATGGATCAAACACTTTGTGAGTAACCGATAATATTGCACGCTTAGTAATGTTGTCGACATTTACTTCTTTCAACCAGCTGATATTTAGCGAAAAACAGTCTTCAATTTTATTCCATTGAAGGCCTAACAGATCTGTTTTGAAGGATCTTCCATCCTCTGTTAGTGAAGATTCCCAATCCCGCAGAATGAAACCACCTTTTTTTTAATTACTCATTAGAAACACTTATCACTCGCTGCAAATCTAATTCACTGTGGACGCTGGTTACAAGATTGTCCACATAAAAACTCTTCAAGAGACAACTAGTTACAAAAGGATCAACATCAGTATTTTGTTCAAGATGATACTTCAATACAGCTCCTAGTAGAAAAGGACTGCTGCGAACGCCAAAAACTACTCTGGTATGCCGAAAAAACCTGTAGTCTTTGCAAGCCTTATTTGTCCACCATAGAAATCTCAAGAAGTCTCTGTCTTCTCTACAGAGGCTAATTTGCAAAAAGGCTTTCTTTATGTCTGCGATTACACCAATCTTCTTTTCTCGAAAACGCAGCAAAATATCAGGAATGAGCTCAATCAAGTTTGGACCACTATCTAAGGAGTCATTTAGTGACGGATGTCCTTTGAGTCGAGCAGATGCATCAAAAACCGGGCGAATAGGAGTTGTCTTACTAACTTTGGTAACAGGTCTGTGAGGTAGATAATTAGCAGGCAAATCGTTCTCTTCAATTGGTACTTCTTCGATAATTCCTTCACGCAGCCATTCGGAAAATATGCCCTCATAACTATCGTACAAATTTTCCTGAAATAACTTCTTGGTTGTGGTGTCTAACCTTCTTTTAGCTTGCTCAAAATTATCAGGTAAAGGCACACAGTTATCTAACCAAGGCAAATGAACTTCATAGCGATTATCTTCATTGTACCTAACAGTTTGAAGAAAATTTTCAGTAGTCAAATCCTCTTGCTCTTTTTTAGACAGCTTTTCAATAGGATCCTTGATTCCAATAGAATCCAGTTTCCAGAAGTCCGAAATGTCAAACTCTTTAGCGAAAAGTGATGTCACAAACATGGCATTGCTTGTAGTAACTTTACTATCAGGAACTTTCCCTAACAAAGTCCACCCAAGCAAAGTTTCAATGGCTACTAATCCGCATGGTAAGAACCTACGCTGACCGATTAAAATCTTTCCAAAAAGATCAGCTCCTATATGAACTTGTACAGGTTGTGGGTTTTCTCCCACATCACTTAATGTTATATCCCTTTCTTGAAGCTCTTTTAACCAAGGCCTGGAGTTCACAGGTAATACATCATTACAAATAGCTACCTGATCCAAAGCTTCAAAGTTGCATGCAAAATTGTTCTTAATATTTTTCAACCTAATTCTGTAACATGTATGTACAAATTATTTAGATTTAATCCCACCAAACAGTGAATGTTCCAGAGTTTCTTTCTTTACAGGAACGTATCCCATTTCTTCGGCAAGACTCTTTACAATATAAGACTTTTGCGAACCGGTGTCCAGAACAAATCGCACGAATTTTTCTTTTTTATCTAATATGAGCTTGCACTTTAGAGTCTGTAAAAACACTTTAGGACCCACACTCAGGTTGGAAATGTTGACATCGTTGAAAACTTCAGCTTCTTCCGTCTTCTTGAAATCATTTTTTCTTGACTCGTTTGTTTCGCACATCAAGGGAACATGTTTCTTCCCGCAAATTACACATCACAAAAATAAATGATATTTTCGGACGGGGTGACCGGGAGCCAGACAGGCAAAACGACAATGCTTCCCCCTCAAAATCCTTTGTTTTTCATCTAAACTCATTTTTTGTGCAGAAAAACAGTCTGCACTGGGATGAGTTTTCTCGCAAAACACACATGACTTTTTGGTTTTATGAGTATGTGGATTGGTAAAAAGACCGGAGGCGGTGGGTGTTTTATTTTGTTTTACTCTTGGATCAAATTTCTTATTTCTAAACCCAATATTGTCTTTCTTTTTGTTTAAACCGAAACCTTGCATTGCCAAACAAACCCTTTCTTCTGATTCTAGTTCAGATTTTAAGAATTTTAGTAAGTTACTAAGCCTTTCTTGTGGTTCGCCGCTATGATTGAAATCAGGACCTCTTTGTATTACCATGCTCTTAGTATATCTTCCGGTAAGTATGACTCAATCAAAGGATGAAGTAGAGCAGCGCTTTGATCCGTTGTTACGCCAAGTGCCTCTAATGCCGTAATCTGAGACTCCAAATGGTCATACAGCGTACATAAATAAACAGTCGAACTTTGCGAAGCGTTTTGTAAAACCAATTTTAAAAGCTCGCGGACATAGAATTCTATAAGTAAATCAGTTCGACCAAAACGTGATTTTAAAGATTCAAAAGCTTTGGCGTAGTTGGCGCCGGTGGGTGGAAAACTTTCCTCTACCTCCCCGAGCGCGTGAGCCGCTAACGGTTGCTTGCACTAAATACTGAAATTTATTCTCTGGTGCTATATCAACATCATTATGAACATATTCGAACTGGCTCTAAAAAGGCAACCAGTCCTTTAAATCTCCCGAAAAATGGCGTAATTCTAAGGTAAGCGAAATTTCTTTTTTGCACTACCTGACTCTGGAGTTTGATCATCTAGAGTATCTAAAACTGTCCGGGAGTTTAATCTCGTCAAATCCAACTCATGTTGTCTTTGTCGTTCTCTTTCTTCTTCTTGGCACTTTCTCTCTTCTTCTTGGCGCTTTATCTCTTCATCTTGGCGATTTCTCTCTTCTTTTTTCTGCCTTTCCGAAACAGTTGTGGCTAGTACGGTTGAAACAAAGTCCGGATCATTTTTATATTTTTTACTGTTTAAAATTACATCTTTCAGTGTAGATATGGTAACCTTCAACGGTAAGTCCTCATTGATCTCTTGACACAAATAAATTAGGTCTTCTTTCTTGAAGCCTTTAACAGATGTAAACATATTGACACTTAATGATCCTGTCGCTGGACGCCAGATGTCGTAAAAATATTTTTTTTAAAGTTTCTTGTATTGAAAATTAATACTCCAAACTATTAATACTGCCAAATCTCATTTATTTCACAAATTAACATGCCAACTAGAGTCCAAGACTCACCTAGTTATAAACAATTTTTTCATGGAATACTGTTAATTAAACAAAACAGAACGAGCACTTCCTTGTTGCCACAGCGTACAAAATAATATACTTTTTCAATATCGTTCAGTTCACGGTGACCAAAAATTAAACAATGATAAATAAATTCACGTGAACAAAATAATGTTTAAATAATTGTTTTGCTTTTAACATAATAAACTGAAATTTATAAAGTGGATCTCACAGCATCATTCAGTGCTTGCGCGTACCATTCAACGCCGTTTACAGCAGAATGGTCTGTCTGCAAGACGTCCATTGCTTGGTCTACCCTTCACGAAGAACCACAGACGTCTCCGCCGCCAATGGTGCGATGAACGAAGGATGTGAGCGGCAGAATGGAATGAAGTTGTATTTACTGACGAGTAACACATCTGTCTGCAACACCACGATGGTCAGATTCGAGTCTGGAGACACCGTGGAGAGAGAATGCTGAACAGCTGCGTTATGCACCGCCACACTGGTCCTGCACCGGGTATTATGGTATGGGTCAGTATTGGATATCACTCTCGCAATGCTCTTGTACGCATAGCCGGTACTTTAAACAGCCAGCGCTACATCTCCGAAGTGTTGGAGCCAGTTGTCCCTCCTTACCTTCAGGATTTGGCCACAGCCATATTTCAACAGGATAATGCGCGACCGCATGTGGCACGCATTGTCCAAAGGTTCTTCGTCAATCTTCAGATTGAATTGCTTCCCTGGCTGGCTCGCTCTCAGGATCTTTCGATGATAGAAAACATGTGGTCCATGCTTACTCAACGATTGACCCAGATTACACCCACAGCTGCCATACCAGATCAACTTTGGCAACGTGTGGAAGCTGCTTGCTTTGCTGTATCCGAAGAACACATCCAAAGTCTCTTTGATTCAATGCCAAGCCGTGTAGCAGCGTAGATCTCCAACAATGGCGGATACTCTTGCTACTGATTCTGACAGGATCCACACTTCACAGAAGTCTATAAATTTGATCATTTGATATTTGGTCAACATGTTATCTACAAAATATATTTTGTTGTGCTATCTCTTGTCTTTCTTGGTGTTGTATGTATGGTTGCCAGCAGTGTATATCTAATTTCTGTGAAATTTTCATTTTGAATTTTATCGAATTTCAAAATGTTTCGAATTTGAATATTGATAATTAAACTTTCATTCTTATATCTGTTTACTAAAAATTCATATAAGGATTCAAAATTATCAAAATTACTACACAAATAATTTATTTCATGAGTTAAACAAGATCTGAGGTAGTGCAGTTTCTCAGTTGTTTGTAATAAAATCGTCAAATTGAACTTTAAAAAAATGAATTCCTAATATTTTCCCGAGATCTCGGGAAAAAGTAAAGGGGGTATTTTAGTTGTAATTTCAAAATTGTCATTTGTTTTCAAAACTGCCCCAGAACTTGATTTCTTAAGGCTACAGTGGACAGTAAAAATTTTTGTCACACTCATCCATATGTCCTTTTTGCCAAATGTGAAATTCCGCACTATCGGCTCCCATATCTCGACCAGTAATTATGCAATTATGACAGTATTTCGACAATACTTCAAAGTCAAGAACAAGTCCACTAAGGACATCGATGATTATTCCTAATCCTAGGTTAGATGTATGTCCTCGCTTTTGCCATGTACCGTCATATGACACACTCACGTCAATGATTTCCTGATATTTTAGAGAAGAATCAACTTTTATGTGAGCTTCTCTAGCTCCTTGACGTGACATATCGAGCATTTTTTTCTTCACTTCTTTGTTTTTAACCGATAAGTTGTGCATGCATTTGGCAAATGTTTTTCTGTCCATTGTTCGCATGTTGAGCACAGATGAAAAAGTTTCCAAAGCAGCATGCCCTCTGCCTATGGATAGGAAGGCACTCACCAGCTTGCTGTTAATATCATGTGAATTTTTAGACTCCCCTTGGAAACTTGAATACACACTTCCATAGCTTTCATGGCATGATTCACATAAAAGTTCAATTTTTGTAGAATATCCCATGGATTGGTGTTGTTTTATAACAAGGGCACAGTTTGTACAATATTTGCAAGGAACTTTTTGCAATAGTTCAGAAAACACAGCCTTGTGGGTGAAAATATAACTTGCCTCAGGTTGGGAAGATGTACTTGGGTCAGATAATGGATCCCTCTGTAATATAAAACTGTTTTTTTCATCAACAGTTTCAGGAGATTTCTGCCATCGCTTCTTGCTGTTTTCAGACAACAACTTCCTCCTTTTGGTAGGGCGACCTTTTGGTTTTCTATATCTCGATGATATAAGATCCATACTAATAATTTTAAACAATAAATGCGATTTAAAAAGAGCTTTAGTTCTGAAAAGAACTTTTTGTTTTGGTAAAATAAATATAAGGTTTGAGTAAACTTGAAAGAAAAATGCAAACCGAAGTTTGAACAAATTGTAAACAAATAATGTCAATTTAGGTCTCAGATACAGTTAAAGCAAAGTGTTGCCAACCTGAACTTGATAAATTAACATTTAAAAATAAAAATTAGTGAGGCTTTGTCTACAGTAAATAAAATTTTTCCTGTCAAAGTGCATGACAGCTACAATAGCATGACATTAGAAAATGTAAACAAAGGGGCGTGGTCATGGATGACTAATTCGAAACTACCCTATAACTCAGTAAAAAATGCATAAAACCAAAAAAATTTTTTTGCGTTTGATAGAGAGGCTAATAAGATATTATAATAAGCAAAAATTTTTTTTTCGATATTTTGGACAATTTTCCACATTTTAACTGTCCACTGTAGCCTTAAAAGAAATAAAAATAATTTCAATTCTTACCACTAATTTCTCGAGGCATTCTTCAAGAAGATTCAGCTCTTCGTCAATAGCAGATAGTTTTGCCTCTTTAACGTTTGGAATGGTATAGTAGGAAAATTTATCAGTTCTTCAACATTCCTTTGCAAATCTATTACTTTTTTGAGCTTCACTTTCGTTTCAACCGCATCGGTTTCTTTGTTGGCACTTTCAATAAAATTTTCTCAATTCTACTAATTTTCTCTTTCAAGGTACTTTTTGATCTATTTAGTATTTCCATAGTTCACTGATTCCTCTTGGATCGACTGGAACCAGATGTTTATTTTGGTAGGTTTTGTTGTTTTCTTCAGTGTCGAACCAGCTACACTTGCTTCTTTTTTTAAAACTTTTTACTTATCCACACAACATGCATAAGCTATTTACAAGCGCAGCAAAATTTAAATATTTTCATAATTGTGAGCTTCAGAATTTTACAGTTCTATTATTGCTCACGTCAGTGTATTACGGAGAAAAATCTCGTCCAGCTTCTTCCACAGAAAGTTCTCCTCTGCTGGCATAGCGCGGCAAGCCAATCATTTTACATTAGTGCGCATGATGTTGGCACGCATGCGCCAACAACATCATTATATTTTTATAGTACACAATTTATAATTTACCTTTATTCAATTTAAAGTCGTTATAAAATTCAGTTTTAATTAAATAGAGAAACAATAATATGTATTAATATAGAAATTCTACATAACATTAAACACTGTTTTACCAATTTTTAAAATTCTCAATTAAAAAATTTATAAAATTTATTATGAATATTTAAAATTAATATTTAAAAACTTGTAAAGTTGTAGTTTTGCTTGAATTGCTGCTTTATTAAGTAAACATTTTCATTGAATTCCAAAAAATAGTAGCATGGAACAGAAAATTCTGCAAAATGATTTCACATTTCTGTCTTATATGATATTATAGCTTAGAGTTTTATTTTGACAATAAATATTGTCTTCGAAATTCTTTAAGTGTTAACTACCATACTTCACAGTGACAACTTTTGCACTATAATTAGCAACATTTTAAAACATTTATGTGCTTATTTCCTAAATTTTATAACCCAATTTTTTACATTGTACTAGAAAAATTGCAATATTTTAAGATTATATTACTAATAATGCAATATTTTAATTCTTAAATATTTATATTTCAGCAAAATACTCTTTAATTTCACAGCAGTAAAATTTTCAGAATTTTTTATAAGCATAGAGATTTGGATCTCACGTTAATGTTAAATACCATTTTATATAATACTTTTACGTTATCAAAACATTCTTACATATTTTATATTCGCAAAGCACTATTTAAACTGAGATGGGCACAGTAGGCCTTGGCCTTCATGGACCGTTGTGACACTGAGTTTATATAGTTAATACATTTTTAATTTCAAAAGAGTTAATCTTTCACTATCTTTGTTTTCCATTCAACTTTTGATATTAGATTCACATTAAATACTATCTCATAAAATTTTAACGTTTTAAAAAACATTTTTACATATTTTACATTTGTACTACACTCTTTGATTTCACAACAGTTAATCTTTCAACATTTTTGAATAATAAGCATATGGCTTTAGATTTTACACTATAGATACCATCTTGTAAATTTAGCCATGGGTTTTTAAGAAAGTTAACGATATCAACACATTCTTAACTTTTAGATGAGCAATCTATATAAAATAGTTAAAACTGCTCAAAAATAATCTTTTCAAATTTTCTTTTAAATGACATGTCTTTGGCATAATTTCATTACTTATGATTTGAAATAGGATTCTGAAGTAGACATAAATATATATAATTTAGTATGGAAATCAAAACGAATTTCAAAAACATTTACAAAATATTTATAGTACTGCATTGAATAAAATAACTTCACGGTATACGTTAATTAATGAAATTAATTTTTTAGGTTTAAAATAAAAAGAATTATGTAAAATTTTATATCGTATTAAAACTGTATTCAGTCCGTACGAAGACGGGCAAAACAATTCCGGATTTGCTTTTTAATATCTTGGAAAAAGTTACGAAATCTGCTCCTCCACCCTGGTCGTGGCGCGTTTGAGAGTGATATTCGTAATTTAGGGTCCTTAGATAGGCACCTCTGTCGTCTTTCTTGGAAACTTAATTCGAAGTCATGCCGAATGTTCTCGAAACCAGATGCCATAGTATCACGACCAGAAGATACTACGATACAAGACCTAATAGAGTTTTCAGCCCCGGGATGCGACTTTCGAAATAATCAGGTTTTGAGAACCCTTGGCGATGTTGGCACACCCTTGCAGCTTGGCGACAAAATATGTTTCTGCGCATGTGCTCTGCCCCCGTATCACATATAAGCAGTTTGGAAACTTGACAATATGGAATTCGAGCAAGAAATAGTTCAAAGAAATTACTTTGTATCTCAATTGCAGGAATTTTATCCTTAATATATTGAAGATACTGATTAAACATGGAAAACGAAGAAGGAGCTGAAAATTTCAAAAAAGACTATTCAAACACCATTTGGATTGTTTACAACTACAATCCAAAAATCTACAAATGTAGTTATAATTTTTTCACCTCATTTATCTTTATAAGTTGTTTTTATGCCTTACGAATAGACTGATTAAATATTTATAGATATACAATGCACAAAATCGAATTCAAGTTTACCATATGCTTTCACACATTGTTTAACTCTTTTATGCTTATTGGCGGTACATTATTGTACCACCAATTCCATTTTCGTTTATTGTGTGGTGGTACATAAAACGTATCACTTGTTTGAATTCCTCAGAAATTGATGCTAGATGGAATATTCTCTGAACTGTTACAGAGGCCAACTCCGAGCCGTTACTCAAGTTTCCAACAGATGTTAGAAGCTAATTGTATACAATAGGGGTTCATGCAGTAGTTCATTCTTTGATCAGCTGTGTGGAATGATATGTTTTGGAAGTGAATGTGTTGTGTGTTTTTAAGTGTAAATGAAAGTGATGCTTGTGATATTTTATATAAATCAGGTAAGTACATATATTATGTAAGTACATATATTACGTACATATATTATGCAAATAAGTTAATATTACACTAATTAGCACCTCACATGTGCATTACTAGTAGGAAAATTTGAGAGTCCAAAAAATGTACCTCCATGCCATTGAATGCCATCTTCTTTACAAATACAAAATGCATTCCGCTTATTTTTTCTCAATAATGGATATATTTATTGTGCCAGATAGATTTGCTGTAAGTTACTTTTTTTAAATAATGGTAAATAAAAGAATACACAAATGTCATGAATGAGCTATATAGCTCGTGTTCACGAAAAAAATAAATGCGACTAATACACTTCTTATATATGTTGACTAAATAAAAAGGAAGGTAAAATAAAATAATGTATAGAATAGAATAGTTAGAATTATAACTAACATTAGGTAAATTAGGACTCAACTAAAACTAAGCTTACAACATTAGGTTAGGAAAAACTGAAAATGTTTTAATATATAGGCTGAATAACAGCATAAGATGAAGAAGTGAGTTTGTTTTCCAACTATAAAATAAGAGAATGGGTGAGATACGCCTGCAAAGTTCAAATGGTAACAAAGAATTCTTAAAAAAAAAAAAATAGTAGTGTTTAAAGTATTTATTTATTTTGCTGTTTTTTACGGTAATAAAAGTGTTTTATTTTCTATGTAACTTTTCAATACATTAAAAAATAGCTAATTTAGTTTTGAAAGTACATCTTTGATATCTAAAAGAGGAAACTTAATACTTCTGGAAGTAAGTCAAATTATTTTTATTATTTATCAGGAGAAAAATAACCAAAATATTGAAGGATTTAAAATTAATTTTTTTGCTCGTTTGAAACTGTTTATACTTGCTGAATGTTATAAATTTTAATAATATATTTATCTATGTTAGGAAAAGTGTATTAAATTGACTAAAAAGATATATATTTTTGATTATGTGGCATCTGAACAAATTTCTGCATTTTAGATTTGTATTTTCTAAAACTTGGCTTTGCCATCATTCAAAACGACACAAACGAATAGCGAAAAGAAATGCTGACTGTAAAGCCAAACACGATAATGTTATCAAAAAAATAACCAAGTGTATAAAAAGGAATGATAAATATTTGAAATATGATATGCCATTGGTAAATGAAGTTAAAATATCATTACTTCATACTCATAATACCACATCAGCAGAAACTTTAAGGATGCTAAGAGTTAATGATGAGGTATTAAAAAACAGCATGGTCTTAAAAAAATAGCAATAGTACTATATTAATACCGATGTATCAACTTTCTTAGGTTGGTCAACAGTTTTACCAATACTTTTCCGATGGGGTGTCACCATTTGAAGCCATTCGCTTTCATGAAAACAAATTTTTGTTAGAAGATAATTTCATGGGTTTAGCTTGCTTCAACAAATTCTACTCATAATCAAATATATCACTTACATGATTGTTGGATGCTAACTTAGGCATTTCAATTAATCCATTTAACAAACTAAAAGAAAAAGTTCCATTTTATGAATCAATTGGTAAATTTTAGTTTGGTTTATTCCTACATGGAGATTGTTTATTGTAAATGTTTTATCTCTGTTTTTGTTGGCTCACAGAATGTTCTTGTATTTTATACAAGCAAAGTATTTTCTTTACATATTTCCAATGATTCTAAGTAAACACTTATGAAAAATATTACAAAATTCTAAAATTAAAATTCATTTTTTTAAAAAAAAATATTGTTTAAATCATAATGATTAGTAAATTTTTATTGGAATTAACTACGTATTTTGGGGGGGGGGGGTATCTGTTTATTTTTATAAAACATTTCTGTAGCATTTATTTTTCAAGTTACAATTTTTTGTGAATTGTTTTTAATAACAATTTTTCTAAGAATATCTAAAAGGAGTTTTAAAAAGTTACTTAATCATATGAACTGCATGTTAATAATAGATTAAAAACATTTTAAGGTGTAACTTTAACTTATTAACAACTAGTAATCTGTTTCAAGAACGTGTACTTTTTTAATTCAACTGAGGTAGCTAAGACATTATATTTCTAGTAAAAATAAAGCATTCATAAATACTGTATTAAATAAATAACTTATGTGCCATGTTTTTAAATTTCCCCTTTGATTTGCTGCTATTTATTTATTTTCCAAGAAATGTTGGAAAAATAATACTTCTTATATATTGTTTAGTACTTCATTTTCATACTTTTGCTATTGCTTATTAATATAGAGTAATCTATTTGTATTCAGGCACAACTGTTAAATTTCATCGATCGGTTTAGTCTCACTAGTCCCACCACCACTGTTAAATTTTATGATCATCTTTGGGCAGTTTTGCTTGTGACGCCACTGATGAAGGGAAATCATCCTTTATCTTCCTTTAAAGAAATTATTTTCAATGATTCAAAAGTAATAAATTCTAAAGTAATAAGAAAAATATGAAAATAATTCCTTTAAGTGACTTCAATACAAATTATTAATCCCCCCGAGTTTTAATACTTGTTACTGGAAATGTTGAAAATTATACAATATAAAAACGTTAATTATGAAGTTTCACATAAAACAAAATATTTTACAAACCTGAATCATTTCGAAAACATTTAACATTCGAATTTTCTCTACACAAAAGTTAATCTAGAATTTGATGCTTAACTCAAATCATTACTTTAATTTTACATTTTTTTATTTACTGTTATTTTACAGGTGATGTATGTTGATCCAAAGCATGATTTGTTGATTAAACATTTTTTCACAAGAATATATTAAAATTTGTGTTCATTAATCCATGTACTTGTGCCATATGTGTAATAAACATTTCTTTGTAAATAACAGCTGTAGTGAAAAGTATATGTTTTATGAATAAAATAGTTTTCCAACTTAATCAATACAATCAATCAATCAACCAAGTTGTAATCAATCACTTAATTCACCACACCAAAGATTAAAGTTCATTCTATTAAGAAATATAAAAGCACAAATGTATAAACATTTATTTTTAATAAATTCATTTATTACATTAAATATTTATAAGGAAACACTGTGTTTATATCAAGTTTTAGCCAATACAATTTTTTCAAAAGAAAGAATTAGTATATGCTTTGTAATGGGTTTTATGAATTTTCATTTATGAAGGCTATCATCTGAACCAGTATTAATAATTAGTAAAATAAAATTACAGTCAAAAATTTTAATATAATATAAATACAATACCTTTTTTAATTTCTTTAGTTAAAGTACTTGAATCATGTTGATATACTTAAAATATAAATTTAACATATTTAGATTTATTCATGTAAATGTGGAATGGGGTTCTTCGAAAACATATTTTACCTCTAAGGGTTCAATGAGTCAAAAAGGTTTGAAGAGCACTGATCAAGACCAAAGGTCTTCCACCTGGGTTTCCTGGAACTTTGATAAGAGTTCTACAAGTGATCCCTATTTGCCTTCGAGAAGTCGAATTTGAGTTTTTGATATTTCTAAAATCCCCAAATCAGGACCTTTCCAATGATGTAACGTACTTGCCATTTTACTAATTAAAAGTATGTTAAAATGATTTTTAAAAAATAATCAGCTGATGAGCCACACCACTTTGACAGATAGAAATGTAAACATTGACCTTTTAAATCTGGGAAGCTTTTCCAAAGCCACTCTCTGTTTTATTTATTCATACGCAATTAACTGTAGATTGACTGCAAGCGTAACTGTTAGGGTTGATTATCTATTTTGGAGAGATAACGCGTTTTTCTTCTTAGCGTTTTGAATATTTCGATATTTCAAATTTCTGAAAATCAAAAATTTTGAAATTTTAATTACGTTCTATAAAGGTAAGAATACTTTCAACCTTACTAACGACAGTAGTGTCAATCCTCAAAATGGACATGCACATGACTCAAAGGAGACATGTGCAAAAGAAAAGAAAATTCCCAATTTAAATGGAAATTTTTCTTCCTATGACAAAAGTGTAGGTATTATTAATGCCATTATGAATTTGAATATTCTGGCATTTGTTTTCAAGAATGAAGTTCACTGTAAAATGTGTAACAGTGGCATAGACATGCAAGTTTTAAAAGGTAAGTCTGGACTGGCTATTACATTTGTCCTGAAATGTTGTGCTTGTCCATATCGTGTAGAATTCTCTTCTTCAAATTTTCATAAAGGAACACAATTTGCTGCAATAAATACCAAGTTCGAATATACTATGCGTTCCATTGGAAAAGGTGCAGAAGCTGGGAGAATGTTTTGCGGCATAATGAATCTTCCTCAACCACCTACAAGATTTTCTCCTTACGGTAAGCGAATCTTAAATGCTGCAAAACTTGTTTACGAGGACTCCATTCAAAATGCTACAAATGAAGCTATTTGTGAAA
Source organism: Trichonephila clavata (assembly GCA_019973975.1). Classification (NCBI taxonomy): domain Eukaryota; kingdom Metazoa; phylum Arthropoda; class Arachnida; order Araneae; family Nephilidae; genus Trichonephila; species Trichonephila clavata. The sequence continues at coordinate 5,900 of BMAO01021663.1, read as the reverse complement.
ATGAAGGTAATAATAATATTGTGGTAGCTGTAGATGGGACATGGCAGAAGTGCGGTTACTTATCATTGAATGGTGCAGTTACTGTGACCAGCATTGAAACAGGTATGGTGATAGTTGTTGATATTCTTTCGAAATATTGTTTATGTAAAAATTTACCTTTTCATCAAAAGGATTGTAAAAGGAATTATGTTTGATTTAGTGGAGCCATGGAAATTCAAAGTGCGTCTAAAATTTTTCAACGGCCATTATCTTTGCATAATGCGCGATATATTACTTACTTACGGGATGGAGATTGCAAAGCATTTGATGCTGTTAGAAAGAAAAACATCTATGGAGATGAATACCCAATTGAAAAATTGGAGTGCATTGGACATGTCATGAAGCGCATGGGAACAAGATTACGCCGATTAAAAACTCAATTGAAAAGGCAAATCTTGTCAGAGGGTAAGTGTTTAAGTGAAAAAAATCGTTTGACTGAGCATGAAATGGATAACTTACAGTTTTACTATGGATCAGCTATTCGGAGAAATTACACCAGTGTTCAGAACATGCGGCAAGATATCTGGGCCATTTTTCTGAAATAATCTGTTAACAGATGAATATCCTCAACATGGTTCTTTTCCTGTTGGTGAAGATTCATGGTGTGGATATAAAAAGGCTGAAGCATCAGGTAAGTCTTACAAACATAAAAATAGTCTTCCGGTCGCTGTTGTAGAAGCAATGCGTCCTATATTTAGAGATCTTTCCCATCCTGATATGTTGAGAAAATGTTTGCATAGAAAAACACAAAACCCGAATGAAAGTTTTCATAATGTCATATGGTCACGTGTTCCTAAAACAACATTTGTACAGATTGAAACACTTTCACTTGGTGTTTTTGATGCTGTTTGTTCTTTTAATGATGGTAACGTATCCAAATTAAAAATGCTGCAGAAAAAGGGAATCGAGCCTGGAGAATATTCGGTAAGTGCCATGGAAATTCTTGATAGAGAAAGGTTAATGAAAGCAGTGTATGATTTTTCTGGAAGAGCGAAGAAAATTAGAAAAGATAAAAGAAGATAATATTAAGAAAAATAAGGTAAAAACCGGCTACAGCACAGGATCTTATTGATAAGGTAAAAATTTAAACCAAAATCTACCGTTTTCTAAAAATTTTCTTTTCTAAACTGTGTTTTCTCTTTTCTATAAATCTACTGTATGTATGAACTGGAATTTTTTATTTTATATTTCATATATATTCTTGTGTATACTGAAGTTAAATTTTTGAAATATTTCTCAGACATTTAGCTAAAAAGCATATGTCGTAACACAGAAAAGGAAAATTTTTATTAAATTCCTTATTGTACTCTGCAAAAATTATTTTTTTAAACAGGCTGATAAATTTTTTTAAAAAAAATTTCACTTTTTTATAAAGATAAATGTTTATTTAATGCACAAACAAATTTTAAAGCTTTAGTGTTCAATAGTTTCTTAGTAAAATGTACATAAATATATCTCAAAATGCAATGCCCTTTTTCGTTGCACGAAACTTGTTACATAACAAAAAATACACAAATTTCATGTTTAAAAACATAAAATCAGTTTTCTTGTTGTTGTTTTGGATATCATTCACGTAATATTTTAAGAATCCTTTTAATTCTGATACTTTAAGAAATTGTGTTTACATATGAATATATAAAACATTAATGAAATGTTTCGAAATGTCATATAATCATGTATTACTGTCTTATAAAGATTATATTTTTTAATTTGTGTCTTCTTTTTCCTAAAAAATCAATTGTTTGCATGAACTAGAAATATTTATTTTATATTTCATATATATTGTGTATACTGAAGTGAAATTTTTGAGATATTAAAAGATTATTGAGATATTAAAAAAATTGAGTACAAAAATTACATTTTTAAACAGGCTTGTCAATTTTTTTTTAAAAATTTCACTTATGTATAAAGATAAATGTTTATTAAATGCACACATAAATTTTTAAGCTTTGTGTTTAATAGTTTCTTAGTAAAAGGTACATAAATATATCCCAAAATACAATGACCTTTTTCGTTGCACAAAACTTGTTACATACCAAAAAACACACAAATTTCATGTTTAAAAACGTAAAATCATTTTTCTTGTTGTTGTTTTGGATACCATTTATGTAATATTGTAAGAATCCTTTTAATTCTGATACTTTAAGAAATTGTGTTTACATGTGAATTTATAAAACACTAATGAAACTTATCGAAATGTCGTATAATGATGCCAAAGTCATATTTTCACGTATTGACACATTTTCGCATGGTATTTATGATGATTTATTATCAACTTGGATGACAATAATCTATCAGAACAGAAAATTCTTCAAAAATTGATGCATAATTTGAGAAAAATGATGCAAATGCTATAAAATATCTCGATGGATTAAAAGTGAAAAATTCTATATATGTATTTTATGAGAAATCTAAGTAAAAGAAATAAGTAAAAAGTCTTAAAGGTTATTGAGAATAAGGTAATATTGAAAAAAATAGTGCAAATAGAGATTGTAATTCATAATTTTTTTGATGAAGTGACATTTTATAATAAAAATGCAATTATCTCAAAACGGTGTTTTTAAAAATGCGTGTACCATTTTCTCAGAACTTATTCAACGGAAGCACTTGTAATCTTCACTGAATATTACTGATATGTTAATATATATATATTGAAGTGAGCTTTTATTAATATACCCATAATATATTACTAAAAGTCAGTTATCGTGAAAAAAATGACATTTTTCAAAAAATTCATAGTTATACTTTACGATGAAAGTTTTTGAAAAAACTAAACAATATATTTGAAAAAGCTTACTTCAGTTTAAATAAAAAAAGTCTAATTAATATACAGACAGAATTTTAAGTTTGTACTTTTAATAGTTTCTGAGTTTCTAGTACATAAAAATGCTCAATTTAACATTTTTGGGATAGGGGGTACCGACTTCTCTTAATCAAAGCATCCGAATTTTAGTAAAATTTTAAATTAAAATTTTGATCAGAAAACATTTTGAAAGAGGACATTGAATAGTTTCTTAATTTGCATAATATTTTAATAAACAGTACAACATTAATCTCATTAAAAATGTAAAAATCAGTTTGGCCCTATATTTATCAGAAATGCCAAAAAAAAACATTTCTTGAATACTTCCTCTTCAAAAACAAAAATTATCTTGAATCCAACATCCTTTTCAAGACTACACAACAAAACTCCCATAAAATAAAGAGAACAGAAAATTGATATATCGAATACTCGATTGAAAATAAAATTTAGCCAAGTTTATATGCACTTTTGGACTGACATTAGAAAAAAATATCTAAGTACTGAGAGCTGTGACACATCTAATGCCATTTATTTCATGCTATGTAGAGGGAAAATGTTTCTCCTGGAATGCTTCGACAAAAACAATATATAGGCACAGATTGGATGATGAGATGACATGTCACAGACTTCAAAAATGATTCCAGATGTAGAAACACCTTGCAATAAAAACAATCACAGTTAAATTATTAAAATAATTTTTTTATTAATTTATTATATAGTTTAAAATATTTATTATTCATAAAATATCTTTTAGAGCCCCCCCCCCATTCAAAAACTCCCTTAGCTACCTTGCCCTTCATTATTTTATGCTCGGAGTTATATATATTTAAAAATTTAACATCCATTTCGTAGGATTCATTCAGTTCTAGGTTTGATATTCAAGATGTCAACAAAAAAAAATGGTAATTATTTCACAGGTTCGTTTGCAATTTCTCTGCAAGACGTTAATTGTTACTCACATGAAATCGAAAAAATTGACCTACTGCACCATACTACACTGAAAGCGAACACAATGAACTTATTTCAACTGCAAGTGATACAAATTATTTTGAATTTCAAAAATTCGTACCAACAATTAATTCCCAAAATTTACACAATTTGGCTGCCAGATATAGCTGTAGGTTTGGATCACAGCTGTTGTTTCTGAACAAATGTTTTCTACCATAAACATAATAAAATCACAATTCTTTTCAAAATTAACGGATATGCACTTAAAAACAACTTCATTTTTTTAGCATTTTCAAGAGTGAACTAGCACTAACGTAGATTACTCGGTAAAAAAAAACAACTTCAAAAGCCGCATTAAGTATGTACTGATTGCTTAATATATATTTAGAATTAAATGTTAAGTTATTCATTTTTATTTTATACCTAACCTAACTAATTGAACCTGCAAAAACTTTCTTAATTAAAGTTTATCATATTTATAATATTTTTAAATTAGAAATGGCACGCACAAAATTATTCTTTGTCAGAAAGTGGAACTCTACCCAAAAAGGTTCGCCACACTTGATCTAGACTAGGCGAGACCTGTGTACCTAGGCCCACCCCATTTTATTTCTCATTTGGGCGAGTGACAACAACAATTCCTACTTTGGCAATCATTTTGAAATTTTGCAAAAGAAAGCTATGGCAAGTTATAAATGAAGAACATTTCTACATGATCTGAAGTAAAATTTTGCAGCTTATCTCTTTTTTTTGTTGTACAAAGATAAGTCAATATTTTTCTTTGAATTCTAGTACATAATTTTGTTTGTAACATCAAGTACTAAATTAGATTTTAAATAAATCACCTCTCCATGTGGGGTTTTCTGTAGAAGACATTTTGTAGGGAATTACCTAATCTTGTACCTATATATATATATATAGTAACATAAAATGAAAGAAATACATGGCATAATAAAATTGATAATACAAAATTATATCACTAACAAAGCTAGAAGATTTAAATCAGATTTCAAGAAACACAACTTTAAAAATGATGGAAAAGTCTATTATAGAAGAATTAACTAAGCGTATGTATAACATGGAACAAAATTAGAACTTTAAAATGTAAGAAGCCAAAAGAGTCAATAGACTAAAATGAAGACCTGTGATGATTTCTAAAGCTGTTGCTGAATTAGGACCAGCAAAATTAGGGTTAAATATATTTTATGGATCCAACCTTCCCCCGTTCAGCAGAAATTTTATACATAACAGGAAAACATACCCATATTGAAAACTTAGGCCTAAAACCAACCACGTGTAATTTGCAACCAAAAGAAAAATAAAATAAAAACAATAGAAAATATGAAAGGAAATGAATCCTAACAAAATACAAATAAAAATAACTTTGAAAAAGAATAATGAAGCAAAAACTTACATGAAAAAATGCAAATAACCGGAGAGCGGGGGAAAAAACTGTACGTACGAGGGTGATCACGCTAAATGACCGTTAAAAATGACATGTTAAGTTGGTAAAACCAGATGCAAAAATTAGTGGCGCCACCTGGATAGTTTTTTTTTGTAATTAAACAAAGCAAACAAAAACAAATTGAAAATAATAAAAAACAGAAGGAGAAAAAACAAAGAATAATACTTAAACTTTGAAAAGGAGAATTAGAGAGATAATTTAGAAATATATTTAAAAATGAAGTTACTTGGATAGTTGTATTCAAAGCAATTATTGCAGAATAGCTTAAAATTATTTTGCTTAACATCAATATCTGTGACTAAATCGTTCTTTCTTTTTATAAAATTTAAGATGATATTTCTAAAAATAGATAGAGAGAGAGAGAGAGAGAGAGAGATGTAGGTTACTTTCCCAAAAAGGCATTTTAATAATGTTAAAATCAAAAGAGTCTCTTTTATCAAAAATATTACTAATTAGTATATTATTCTTAACAATTAATTGTAGGTCTAAAAAGTTTGCAGAATCATTGTTATAATTAGTTTTTAATAAATTCAGATATTGGGGATAATATTTAAACTAAGAACATAATTTACTATATTACTAAAGATGATTAAGTCATCTATGTATCTAACAAAGTAACAAAAGAATCGAAACTAATGTTATCAT
>BMAO01021662.1:0-64146 GCA_019973975.1 Trichonephila clavata | reverse complement strand
ATAATGAAGACGAGCTCATTTGATGTACAAACATATGAAGTTTATCCTTAGAATTTTCTAAATCATTTTTACTTTAAATAAAATGTAATAAATACAAGCGTCATTTTATTTTAGAATTGTGCTTGTGAGTTATGTGTAGCATATATATCTGTCTCTGTGCACAAATAGCGTTATTTGTATTAATAGTGTACAAGAATATTTTGTTATTTCAAGGTATCCAATTACTTTCGGAACCGTGGCTTTGCAAACGTGTAAAAACGAATTATTTTGAAATATTTTGTGTCATTTAATAACATTACACATAAAACATTTTTAGGAAATTATTGCAAAAAAATTTATTTAAATGCAATATTTTGTCAAAAAATGAATATAGAATTGCTTGTTTTCAAAACATTCTCCTCTTTTATGGAAAATACTTCCATAATAATAATAATTTGCCTATATATATCTCAAACGTCTGAACAGAGCCTCTGAACTAGTTTTTTGAAATATATAACTTACAGAAGAAGATTTAATCTTATTTTAAGGGATAAGGTACGATTTACAATTTTTTTTCAATTTAATGATTTTCATAATTTTTTTTCATTGGTTCCTATGTGCATGTATAATGTAAATTAGGTTTTGTGCTCTAAATTTCATATAAAGCTAACCATTTTATTTTTAAAGGAAAAACTTGAAACTTATGAAGCGATTTCAAAATGCTACTCCTACAACAATTAACGTACATATATGAAATTTGATTTACAAGTACGTTAAACTATGTATAACAAAAGTTGGAATGGGTTTTGTGATAACATGATTGGTATTTTTACAATACTTCTTTATATGATAATACTTATATGAAAATTCCTTAAAAAGTGTGTAAATTGTAACTTCAATTATTTTTAAAAAATAAATATTGCTTTTATTAAAAAAATACATACCAACTTTTATATCATACACTATTTATTAGCAATAAGTGAAAATAATTCCCGAGTATTAGGCACAATAGAAAAAATCCTGAGCATTTTAAAGGAAGACAAACTAGTTATTTTATCTTTCCGAGATAAGTCTTTTGAAAGTTTTGATTTTCCTATGGGATGTGATTAAAAACAAATGCAAAAGTTATCACAATTCTGCGTTTTTTAAACTTAGAGCTTTCAAATTGTGTGAGTTTGTAGAAAAGCATATAAAATAATTTAGGCTAAAAACTTAGATTTGATTTTTTGATCGATTTTTGTCAATTGAATCGTATTGCGTCCTCTTAATATACATCAAAGTGCATAAATTTTAAGAAAAAATACTGATATTTATATCATTGGTGAAACTCTGAAAATAATGTGAAAAAAAAATATGTTTATTAAAAAATAAATTTATAGTCATGAGTACCTGTATAAAATTCTGTTTTTTGTTATTTATTGCATTAAAAGGAAGAACGAATTAATACCTTTTAATTAAAAATTCACGCATTTTTGTGTTTAAAAATACTGTGAACAACATGTTTCTAAATAAATTCATATATTCAAAATAAATTATAATGCTATATTTATAAAAGATTATCTTAATCTTATTTAAACTGCTTTTATAAGAGACCATAACATGGAATATTTTGTCGTTCTATGCAAGCAATAACTAAAAAGCATTAAATGAAAATTATTTGAAATTCACTAAGTCGCTGTCTAAGAAAACAAAATTAATATATATTTTTTTCAAATTATAAGTACATTTTATTAAAATAATTAATTTTTAGATCATTTTTAAATGCTATTACTTTTAATAGAAAGATCAGATTTTCCCAAAACTATGTAGCAAGCACGTATCTTTAAAAATAAAAAAAATAAATGTTTTTAATATTATTAACAATTTTAAACTAAATAACTTTATTGGATTGCAGAATTCTTCCAAATTCAATAAATAACTCAATTTTCAATTAACATATTGTAAATACAATATTGTAACAATCAGCCATGAAAAAATGTATCAATAACCAAAATTAAATTTAAAAAAGGGTATTTGATCTTATTAAAAATTTTTTGGAAAATGTTTCATAAAATATTTTAAAAACATCCATAGTAATGAAAATTTTCAAGTACATAAACAAGAATATTTTTCGTTGCAACATTTATCTTCATTTAATTTTATACTTTACATTATCTATCAAGAAGAAAAGAAAGCTTGTTTCTTAAAAACATTTTAACAAATTTGAAAAATATTTGAAAAACTAATTAATCAATTCAAGATTCTTACAAGAAAAATTTGAGTTTTTTGACACACGTTGCAACTAATTTTAAAATTCAGAGAAAAAAAAAAAAGGATTTTAATTAGTTAAATTTAATTGTACTAATAATGGGGGAAAGTGAACCATACCTTATGTTTTTTTGAAAAAATAAATATCCTAAGGAAGCGAAATGAGTACATACCTGTAAAATAAAAGAGATTATAATTAGCAAATTTATTTTAAAAATCAAGTAAAATCTAGAATTTAACAACATATATAAATAGCACTTTTAATATTAAAATTTGGAAGTTAACAAACGAAATATATATATATATGTATATATGTGTATAATATATTTGTTCTGAATACAATAGATTTTTTTATTTAGTTTTATATCGATATTAGATATTTATATGAGCTATAGCAAGATATGGCAACCTAAACCTAAATTGTACCGTGTGTCAAATTCGACACACGGTACAATTTTTGTAGCATTCTACACTTCCATAAAAATTTATCAAGTTTTAAGGAAAATAAGTAAATTTGAAGTTTAGATTATTGAACTAACATCTTTAGAGAATTATGGAAGAAAAGTTTATGGAATTATTAAAAAAATCTGGAAGACAAATTTAATGATATATCAACAGCTATTTTAAAAATTGTTGGATCTAATTGAGGTGCGATTTAGATGGTTGATGTGAAAATTGAATGTGCTCTGCTTTCCAATTTTTATTCCATATATTAATGTAAATAATTCTTTTCTCATATGAAAAGTATTTTGAAGTCCGCAAAGAAGTTGCTTTACAACTTCTTTGCGGACTTAGACACTGAATATTCAGAAGTCGTGTTAAATATAAAGCCCTTGATAATGTTATGTAACATAAAGAAGAGCCGGGACAAAGGTTTCACATTAAAATATTAAACTATATTGAAGGATTACATAGATTTTGTATTATTTCTTATTTTAATGATTAAGTTTAAAATATACATAGTAAACAAAAAATATATGTGCAGTTTTAATTTTTTATTTATGCTGAAAGAAAAGTTATAACTTTGTTTATTTTTGTGTAAAAATATTTTTATATAATGCATAGTTAAATCTGTATTCTTGACTTCTACCCTCTAACTCTGTATGCATTACCAAGGGAATCAAATTATTTAAAATACTTCGTTTTATGTGGCAAACCTGAATCATATTAATATATTGGTTTAGCACCCCACAGCAACAGGGGTTACTGACCTCTGAGCTATAACATTCCTCACAAAACTGAATTTGGACGAGATAAAAAAATTTTACATACAACAATAAAATATAGGAAAAGTTTAATCATGTATGGAGAATTCAATGATCTAAGACGAGAGAACTGAAAATAAAAATTTTCTTACAAATTCTACGATTTTTCTTCAATACAATCATTTCGTTCTAAAATGTACTACAATATCGAAACATCCTTTTAAACAAGATAACTGAAATTGGATTTTTATATTGTTCATAAGAATGTCTCTTAAAGTAATCTCCAAAAATTTAAAAACAATCGTTTCAAATTTCTAGGAAATGCAGTTAATTTCATTTATAAAAAAAACGTGTTATTGCATTTTGTACAAATTTGGTATGAAGCCTCTAAGAATTGTAATTTAAGTTTCAATACACAAAAATACGTGTTATTGCTTTATATGTATGTATATATATTTTTTGCAATTATCAAAAGAGTCTGCCGGCGATATTTTGGAACAGCCCTTTTCCATCCAGAAACGTGACTCCAACAAGATTCCAGGCAAAATAAAGAGAGAGAAAGAGAGAAAAGTGAGCGGAAAAATTTAGAAATAAAAAAAATCACGCATGCAACTATTTCACAGCAAGTTCTTCACCCCCAATTAGGGTATTAGAGGAAAACGAGTAAAAAAAGAGCTACACACACACATCGCTCTTAAAGTATAAAATAGTGCTCACATTAGCGTGGTGGTAACTCAGAGAATCCCGTGTAATAAAGTACCCGGATGGGAGAGCTGATGATTACGCTGTGGATAATTATAATCATTGTCTTGCAATTGTTCATAAAATGTCCACTTTATTATTAAGATGTAATAATTTTTTACAGTTCTTTCTTTTTTTCCGATGTTAGCTAGTGTTAAATAAAACCGGGAATGGATTTTTTTTATTCTTGTAGCTGCATAAAAATGACATGATTATTTTGCGCACGTATTTAGTTATTTTCCTCAAGATCTAGTGTTTATATTTATTGTTATTGTAGAAGTTAGGGTAAATTTTGAAACAAAAATCCTCCTTTATGTTATAATAAAGAAACCCCCCAAAAATTGTTTTGGTTGAAAAAAAATGGAGTAACTGTAAAACTCACGTATTTTTAAAGTAATTCATTTTGAAATTCAGTTGTAAATATTATTGGTAAAAGAATTGTCTTTTAAATTTTCCTTAACGCAATACTATTTATTTGTTTATTTCACATGAAATGCGAAAATTCATATGAAGTAATTTTCTTGAATAGTTATTACTTTGGTTGTGCATGCAATCATAATAAATCTGCAACTAGAAAGTCTATTTCTGTTATTGAATTTATACTATCTCATATGTGCAATCAGTACTGATTTTAACACACAAAGAAAAATACAAATATCTCAATCATTTAGCTTAATCACCGTTTTAAGATGTCTTGTTTATTAAATTATTATGTTCTATTAGTATAAATTATTTTTAGCCAATCAAATGTTAATTTTTGTTTGGCATTACAAAAACACTTATTGAAGTATAAGTTTAATTTTCTTAAATGTATATCATAAGCATTTAAATCACAATTTTTAGTCGAAATTAAATTTAAAGAAACCAAATATGTATTCATTCAATCTTTAGAATTTGAAGAAAAAAAAAACATATTTTAAAGAAAGATTTTTTTAGGCCTTTTGACATTATCATGATTTCAACTGAGCAACTTAAATTTTAATTTAGAGCAACACTATAATAATAAATGCATGGAATTGTGCATAGAATCGTGAAAAACTGAATTCTCGATGCATTATATTTAAAACAAATGCATTTTTAATTCACTTAATAATGCTTTGGCGAACGACTGAAATACTATATCATCAGTGTTTTGCGCCTTTTCCATAATGTATTGATCGGTAATTAGTAATGCTTTACATATAATGTAGTATTAAATTTAAAAGGCTTCTTAAACTTCAAATTCTCCATCAGAAATGATGCATTTAATCAAAATATTTCGAATCCTTTCTACTCTCGAAAAATATAACACCTTATTTGACCTCGTTCACTCTAATTTCAAATCAGAATTTCCTATTCTAATAAAATGCAAAACAATTCAATTCTCTTGCGAAGAAGATGAAATTTGGTTGAGATTTTCGTTCGGCTTCGCATAAGATGTATGTGTTTAATTTCAATTCCTCCAATTTAGTTCGCAGAAATGATTCCAGCAAATAATGGGAAATGACAAAGTCTAAAACTCCTTTCGTCAGAACTAAATTGTTTCATTCTTCCCTCATGTGCCCTGTTTCCCTTAATTCCATTCAGATTTTCTTCTTCGTTGAGTAACTTCTCCCATTGTTGAGTCCATAATTGATTAGAAATTTGATTTTCGTATCTGCCTTTAAATTCCCGGCTTAACTTCCACATAATACTCCTTTTCTTATCTGCCTTTACTGTTTGAACAATGGGGCACAGTGCAGCGAGGTTTCAATGTTTCAATTAGCTTTCTAGAAAGAGAAGTAAGATTTCTTTTTCCCCTCCCCTTCATAGTCCCAGAAAGGAAAAGAGTTGTAAGACGAGATGATAGTCCTCTTTTCGTTTCGATTTTTATAGAATAAAAGACACTGCTAGGTGAAAATTAAATACGTTCGAATGTTACTGACATTTTATCAGTTTTATTTTACAGTGGTATGTTAAAGTGTAGCATTACTTTTACGTACGCCTGAATCTCGTCAGTGTTTCTTCAAATGGGTAGGTCAAATTTCAAATTAAAAATATAAATTATAATTAAAATAAGATTTTCAGTAAGAAAATGCAATTAGTATTAAATAACAGCGAATTACTTCCTGACAATACGTGCTGTTTCAGGGATGTCAACTTATCCAGTTGACTTATACTTTGAGTTAGGTAATCTATTTTTTACATTGGATTCTGAAATTAGAATTAAAAGGTGGGTCGTATAATAGGATATATATTGGATTTCAAATTTGAGCAAGAATTAAATTAAACCTTTCACTATTAAGAGAAATATCCCCCCCCTTTAAAATTGGTGAGTATCGTATTGAATTGAAAATTTACCTGCATTTTTTATACAGAACGCCACTATAGAACGTATAAGGAGAGCAAATACATAAACAGGTACATTTAGGAAAAAAAGAACTTCTAAATCAATTGATTCAAATGATTAAACATTCTCGGGCTGTATTCTTATTATTTATTTCAGTGTATTGTGTCATGTAATTATATATTTCTGTCTTTTCTTACATGTTTTATGTTATTTGGTAAGTATAATTCTGCGCAATACTAAAGTTTTTTCAACAAATGGAAAAAAATGCCTAATATTGACAAATATTTCTATGAGATAAATAATATGAGACCAATAATTTTATATTCTATTTTCATAAAATACCAACCAAACAACACATTGTCATGTTTTTTTCTAGTGGTATCTATTCGTATTTATTTTACACACATCTAAGTAAACTAACATAAACAATTACATACTATATAATATTTACTCTTAGCATTTTTATGGCAATGCAAAGGTTATAAGAATCGGTTTTCGAATAGTTGATCAAAAATTTAACAATACTTTTGCTTAACGTATTAACAAGGAAAATATAATCAGTTTATAAACATATTTATTCAAAATATTTTTATTTACTTAAAGATAAATACTATTTTATTAATAGAATTAAGAAAGAAGCATTTTAATATTTTTTCAATCTGACATTAAAATCCACGCAATTTGAAAAAAAAATGAAAATATGTATAATTAATATTCTAGTCATACACTATGTTTTATAGAAATAAATATTAAGTTATGACTATTTTTTAAAGTAAATAACATTTATCTTGTAATTAGAGAATTCCAAATTATTAGCATGCAGCTAGTGTTTTTTATTATTAATTTTTAAATGAAACAAAAAATAATAAGTAGCGTAGAAGATATTTTGTAATAAAAAAGGATTCTGTGAATAGGAATTTTAGAAATTAATATTTCTAATAGAAATTGGTATTCTTTGCAACTACTTTTGCTTGAAATACAGATGAATTAAAACTTTAATCGAGCTTAATCGCACGAAAAAGTAATTTTGCTCTTGCATTAAATTTTTAATAACATTTTTATCAGTGTAAATAATCAAGGTGTGCATTTATACTTTTTTGTTATAGTAAACTAATTAATTGCTGGTCTGTTTAAATAAATATACTGACAAATAAATGAATGTAATACCTTAAAATTCAATTAAAATTCTAATCTTATTGCTTTTTTTTCTCAAAATCATCTGAACACGTTATTTTCAAACGCGTCCCATTTCATCTCGCTTTAATGGATTAAAAACTATATTTTGACAGATTTATTGGTAGTTCTTCGTTAAAAGGATTAGACCTTAAATTTTAAACTAATTTATTAGTGATTCCAAGTAAGACAATAGTTTAATAACTTACTCGTGTTTTACTAAGTGGTTGAAACTTTCCCTAAAATACTCATATAAACTCTATAAATAGTTTTTATTTCACATCACTTGAAAACGTGATTATATTTTTGGTTCTTCTTTTTTTCTGATTTTTGCTTGTATTTAAATGTAGAAAACGAATAATTCTCTTTCTTGTGTTTTGGCACTTAATCAAAGAGCATGTTCAAAGTATAAATCTTTTGATGTTAAAATTAAGTAATATCAAGAAGGTTTTTAGCTGTCACGACTAGATATATATCAATATTTATTGCATAAATATATGTTTATTATGACACACATTGTTTCAAAACCCGTTCAAAGAAAATAATAACTCATGAAAAGATTTTTACGGATGAGTTTCGCTAAAGGATAGAGGCTCAAATTCCTATCTCGGATCTAAAGAAAACGATGCAAAAAATACTTACAGAACGAGGAATAAACAAAGTTTAAGAAATTCACGAATAAGCTATTTGTTTCGTAACTACACACGAACCAGCTCACTTTCCTTCAAGGTAGTAGAGGCAGCTTCATGAATATGAGAAGCCTTTTACTTTGGGAAGATTTCCCGAAATAGCAAGGCTGAATAACGAATAACCTTATGGTCCTCTCTCGCCTAAACCTTTTTTCTTTTCTTTACTGATTTTCTTTCTTTTGTAGGTTGAGGAAAAAAGATAAAACAAATAAATATCTAAAAGAAATTGAAGAGCAAAAAAAAAAAAAAAAAGTGTGTGGTGTTTGTAAAACCCTAGCCCCGTGCCCACATACTAAAGTTCCTCGTCTGAGAACTCCCAACTGCGCAGACGCGTTGTCACCATTATCGGGATAGTATAGGGTCCTAAGTTCATTTTGTTCTGTGAGTAAAGTAGCGTCCTTGACAGAGTTGGCTCTGATGAGAACACATCAATCTTCCTGAGTCGATGTAAATTGCTTTCAACTCAAAGACTTTCCTTAAAAAAGATTTTTTTTTTTATTATTATTTTATATATATATATATATTTTTTTTTTTTTTGCTATTCCGAGATTTGAAGTTGGGGTCTAGACTTTTTCATTTATTTATTTACTTAAAGAGGATCGGATCTCTTTTTTTTTTTCATTATTATTTCTTCTTCTCTTCGGTGTCTTGCGTTCTTTATTCGGTGGGCTTCTCTTTTATCGGTTTCCGTGTGGACCTTTTATATAAAAGTTGTCCAGCTCGAAAAACATGTCCGGACGTGGCCAGGGGGAGACGTTAGTGTGGGGCAGAACCGAGGAGGGGGAAAGAAAAAAGGGATTGGGAGAGGGAGGGAAAGAAGAGGCTCTTAAAAATCCATCACGCGTCTTTTGCTCAGGAAGTGGAGAGGCTTCTTTTCTCTTGACGTGTGGAATGAAATTTGTCACGGTGTGTTTTCCTTATATCTATTTTTGCTTCGATCTGCATGAGTTTACATACCAAAGAGATGCGACGTTTTCACGCTTGATCGAATCATTTTCGCCGTCGCACCTTTCTGGGGAACGAATTTAAGAATAAATTTGCTGGCAAGTGTATATTTAGGAATGAAAAGGAGGCAGAAGAGAGGCGATGTGTAAGCTCAGAATTAAAAATTTTTTGGTTTCTTTTCTTCTAAATAAACTTTTTTTTATTGATTAATGAATGTTAAATTAAGCAATAATTCCATTAGTCTACTTGATCGAATTAGTTTCAACATTGTCCTTTTACGAGGAAGTAATTCAGAGAAAAATATATTTTGTGATGACCTGTAACCACCCCTTACATCAATACCTTCCTGTCTTTCTGAAAACCCGGCTATATATGTAGGCGGACTTAAATGATCTAAAGCCATTTTTCCAATTCAAACTCATTTATTGATTCTTATCAGATATTATGAACAGACACAACACAATTCTAATTAAGATGTATAACTAAGGTAGAGTGCGAGATGAGATATAAATATGCGTGGATAATAATACAGAATTTGAACTGAATTTAGGATAGCTTTAACGCGTACAATTACAGCTACGCCTCACATTAATAATCAGATTTACTTAACCATTGTCACTGTACCTTATATTTTACTGCTGCGGTTCCTTCGTGACGAACTTGAGGCACTAGCAATCGTTGGATGAGTTGCCGATGACTCCACGTTCCGTAATATATTTAATTACAATTATTTTTAATCTTCCCTATCCACTCCTCTTTTCGTACATCAAACTTATCCCTCGCTTAACTCTTCAACAACTATGTGTCCACCGTTCGCTCTCTTCACTTTACTTTAAATCATTCACTTGACTTCCTCTTACTTAGCTCTCTTCAATTCGCGAAAACCGAATTTATATAACATTTTTCATTTACATAAATCCCGTATGTTTTCCCGATGAAGGTTGGTTGAAATAAATATTTTGATTGAAAGGGCAAAAGAAGAGATTAGTGAAAATCCGTATAGATCCGTCACAGTTTGTCAGAGTTATATTGACTTCGCGCTATAAAGCTACACTCTGCTATTTGCAATACACCTCGTATTTTTTAACCATTGTCAAGTGACAAGAACGATATCTGTTTCTAATTCCATCTCCTAAATTCCATGCCATACCAATGGGAGGTCTTTCTGCCTCGAAAGATTTAACGTGCATTAGGTTCATAAGCGGTGGGTCTTCAGTTGCCCTGGGCTTGAACTCTTGACACGCCAGCCACAAACTAGTAATCATAACAACAAGGCTAAAGTGGCTACAGATGGGGGGGGGCTCTGTTGAATTGAACTCAGTAGCGCAACAACCCATGAGGACCAAGGCCTACTGTGCCCATCTAAATTTACGTGACTTTAGGTGCTTAGAAACATGAGCAGATGTTCCGGTCAGGTGGGAAGTCTGACGGGAAACCCCATTGTTCAGTTCCCAAGAAAACTTGGTGCTCATTTATCGACCTACTGAATGGATGAAAGACTGAGTCGACCTTGCCTAGCCCTTGATTTGAACCTCGGACCAGTGTCGTGGAAATGCAATGCACTACTACTCAGCCACTGGGTTTGTTAGAGAAAATCTTATTAAAATGCTTCCCACTTTTTTCAATACCATGATTAGAAAACTCTAAATCAAACAGTAATTATCTTTTAAACAAATTGAATGGAACAAATTTCTTAAACTTTTCTCGGGACAAATAAAGCAACAGAATTACTCTCGAGTGACTAGTTACAAATGATAAAAATGATCAAAATCATTTGTTAACCTTGAAGTAAAATTCCCGCTTTGTTTTTCTCTCTAAAAAACTCTTCTGCATTATCAGTAAGCTTTCAGTTGATCAACTGTTTTTCTTTTAAACACACGAACCTGAATAGGCCCCCCCCCCTCATATTGTTTTCTGAAATATATTTACAGATAAATTTGTGCAAGATTTGATTTTAATTCGCATTGCGCTCCGAAGCAACATGACGACTATTGGCAACGGACAACGCAATTTTGAACTACGACCAAATGACGATGACGACACCTGATCTCTCACATCTCCCCCACCCCAATCATCTCAGGTCCCCCTGACTGATTTAAAGTGAATCTGTTCCTCTACACAGCGGGGCTTCAATGGCATTAGGGCTCTAAACTCAAGACTTGATAACTTCAGTCACGATTTTGTGACTGCGACCACTAGACTATTGTGACCACTAAAGTTATTTGAAGGTGGACAGTTTGGCATGTTAATCACCAATCAATAGTATTTGCTAATCGGAAAGTAAAACAATTGGTAAACTTTTTATCCTCAAATGAACTCCATTACATAATTAGTGTTCATATATCTTCTCTTAACCCGAACAAACCACATTCACGAGATTTGCTGAGATACGTTTAATGTTTACACTATAGTACTACAACTATTATATGCTAGACGAATAAATTTCGTTGTTAATAAAATAACACAAGGAAAACTCGCTACATATGCTAGATATAAAATATAAGGGTTGCCCAAATTAAAACAGGATAAAAGTGATTGATTCAGATTGTGTGTAGCTATAGCAGAGCCCTGAACCAGAGACACGAAGGACGCAAGAAAGTACACATTGCATATGATGTTTAACAGTGAAACCTGTTAGTGGTAGACGACATTAATTCAAAGTAAAGTAGTGCCATATTGTGATGCATCCATATAAGAACAACGCGTGGTAGTATCGTTTCTGATTGCAGCAGGTGTGTTTTATGCGGACATTTATCGATGAATACTGCGACAGTCTATGACGAAAGCAGTTCAGGTCGAACGTCTGAGGACAGTTGGAAAAGAGTTTTCCATGACAATTTCCACCCACACGTCTTCCGTAAAACTTTAAAAGTCGTTGGGAAATTTTAGAACGCCTACCGTACAGTTCGGGTTTGTCACCTTATAACTTCTTGGCTTTTAGGCCACTTAAGAGAGTATTATGTTTGTATTTGGACGATGAAGTGAAAAAATATGGGCAAGACTTACTCAAGATTCCACCACGTTCTTCCTAGAGTGAGGGCATAGACCTGTGCTATCGAAATGATGGGACCTATGACACAACACCCATATAAATTTCTTTTGATTTCTAAGAAATGTATTCTTTTTATTCAACTTACCACTTTTCTTTTGTGCAGCCCTTATATATTTTGTATCATTTGAGTTTAATATTCTTTTTTTCTCACACATGATTAAATTCTTAATAAGTTAATTTATAACTTCATTATATTATAGAAGACTTAATAATTTTGGAGAAAAGTAAAGGGAAGAAGAACATTGCCTATATGTTTCACGGCTTATTTAAAAAGAGGGGTTTAAGCAAGCATAGATAAAAAATTTGCGAAATGTTTATGTATTTTTCTAGGTAGTTTATAAAAGTGTCTCAACAGATAAAATACGAGAGTAAAATTACGTTAATATTACATTAGATAAATATTATTTCTTAGGTATGTAGCACTTTGATTATTCTGAGAGAAATAAAGCAACAACTTATAGATGAAACTATTGTGAATAAATTTATTTTATTTTATTTTATAAAATCAAATACAAATTTTTTATCTTGTAAGTTCAGTAAACATTTTTATTTATATAAAATATGTCTAAAAGAAAATAAATTTATATTTCAAAATAAATTATCCTCAGCTTTCAGTGCTCGTTGGTGAAAAAAAATAAAACAAATTTCAAAAAACATGTATAAATTCTGTTATTTCTTACCCCAAGTCTTTAAGTTTTTATAAGGTAAAAGACTTTGCAATTATGTTTCTGAATTTTAAATCTCTAAATCATATATCTTTTTCGTAGCATTGTGTCCACAATATTTAATGCGATTTTATAATAACACACCATTTTAATTCATATTTACTTAAACTCTTTTAAAAAGGGCGTGAATTTATTTAATGCACATATTTTAAGTCTTTTAATGACATCATAAAATGTCTGGACCCTTCAATAGTTGCTAGCAATTTTGAACAGTTAGTAGCAATTTTAATTTGAAATATTCGTATTTTCACTTCAACAAAATATTGCAATTTTAATCAAATGCTGAGAATCTAATAATTATTTGGCTTTATTTACCGAGCAGTGGAAAATTATCACTTATATTTTCAGCTTTAATATACTCACCGCCATGATTCCCGAGGGAAAATGGTATATACCATGATTGCTTAAGGAATTGATTAATTATTAAAATCTTAAACTAAGGGGTAATATATTTAACTAGACATAAATTTAACAGTCACATTATTTTAATTAGACAGAGTTTCATTTTAAGTAGTATATTTAACTCTTTAAAATATTTTATAATTTCATTTCCTATTATATTTTATGAACGTAAAATTTTTTTAAAAAATTATAATCTAACATGTTATTGAAGGTAATCTTGCCTTAAAACATTATTTTCTTCTTGTCAGTGAATATAATAGCTGTGAAAGCTTTGTTAGCTATAAACTGGTAGTCGGAATTATTGTGAAAATTAGACAATACATTCTGTGTGTTTACGATATTATAGAATTTGTATATTTGAATGGGAATTCATTGCTTTCAGTTTTAAAACACATTCCATTATATATACATTATTGAATTAACTTTTTAAGTATTCCTAACAATTCATTCAATTGAATAGTAATATAGCCATAGAGCTTATTCATTTTATTATTAATATTAGGTACGAATTATGTGATAATCTTGAATTTCTTAAGTAATTACATGGAATCTATATAATGTTGTTATGGGGAAGGTAATAAATGCTGATAAGGTCCATGTTAAGTGAGAGAGCTATATTAAATTGGCACCAAAAAAGTAGCACACTGACTATTGGTGACGGACTTTGTAATTTTGAACCTCGGTCATATGACAACATCTAAGCTGGCCTCCCTTCTCTAAAGTATCACATCACCCTAAAAGACAGACATTGGGCTTTAACAGGTTTAAAGTACACATGCCCTTCTACGCATGGGTGTTCGAAGGTATCAGGGCTCGAGCCCGCGACCCTCTGACCATGAGTTCGTGACCATAATCACTAGACTACCTCAGCCACATATGGGTCAAGTAATTAGCAGTTGTTTCTTTTGTATGAGATCCTAATTTGCTCTGGAATTCTTTAGTAAATCCAAAAGATTTTCTCCGAACAGAAAATAAGAGTTCTGCAAAAAAACTTTCAATGAGACAAATGAAACGCAGAGTTATTGCCAAATCTTTAACTAAAATGTTGCTTTCCTGCATCTTCCGTATATGGACTGGAAAGAGAACCTTTAAGGATTTTCTAAAGTTTTCTCGTCAAATAATCATCCTAGAAACTTCTGAATGTTTGTAGAGGTATCTATTTTTGGGAACAAATTTAGCGAATTGGCGATATTTGGCGACCAAAATTATCACCAAGGATATTTTTATTTTTTTACTATGATTGAGCGAATTTTTCTCCCTTGATCAAACGATATTTCCATTACAATACACCTTGGACAAGAAGTGAAGAAAACCTAACACATTTCCGAAGCCCTATATGTAAAACTCGTTTAAAATTCGTTTACATACAGGATACTATAGTAGAATTCAAAATGATACTTAAACATCAAACATTGATTTTTTAACCTCATGAAGCAGTGGGAGGCCAAAGAACTAATCATTTCTAAAAATTACCACTAGTTAAATAAAAAAAAAAACTTTTAAAAAGGATAGCTCATACAAAATTCTAATTACTTCTAAGTATAGTATATCCAAAAGGGCATTTATTTCCAAACACTCATTTTTTTAAACATCACGATGTGTGCATTCGTAGGTCAAAGAACTGATCACTTCTGAAGATACCGGTAGTTAAACAGAAAAATTTTACACAACTGAGAGAGAACATTCTAATTGCACCCAACAAAAACTTCTTCCATCAGCAATTTTTTTCAATAAATTACTTCAATTTTTATGGCCACTCTAACGATACCTTTGTCCAGGTCTGCGGAATTCATTACTCTTCGGAAGCGTCGCTCTGTAACGGTTTCTCCCAGCAATTTTAATTCTTCCTTCGCCACTTTTATTGCTAGTAATTACCGATGAAATCCAATCGCAGGCTTCTCGTTACCGCCAGACGCTGATATCCACCTTTCCACCCAGACACATCGTTTGTGTATTATGTCTGAGCAAGTTCGAACTTTTGAGATTTGTTCGACACTGGTGCAAACACAAATCTAATTGTTAATGGGTCCATCTTCGGACATATGAGGTTCATTAGACAGGGCTTTCTTGTACCTTCAGAGGCCGGAAACTAACTTGAGTATGCCAAAAATGTGTAATCGTGAAATTAAGGTATCCGACTACCCTAAAATTGTGAATTTTGCCAAAAATGGACAAATTTTGTTATGATTTTATTTTAAAGGCTATCTTATTAGCTTTATAAAAAGTCCAAGTTTATTATTTTCCGTTCACTAGAACAAAAACTATAAGCGTTTTAATAAAAGCAGATGCCATTACTTTAAGCAAAATATGTCATACTTTAAAACGCGTTTTACTCGAAATGTGTTCTTTGAAAATGCTCAAACTGGGCCAGCGATTGCTCAAAAAGTTTTAGAAATAATGAAGTGAAAAAATTTTTGCATGTTCTGTTTAGTAGTAGAAGTGTTTTATCTTTCAGATTTATCAATCATTGTTTTATTACAAAATTTACAGTCCCTTATGTGAACATAATCACTGTTTCTTTAAGCAATTACATATAATAACTAAGATAAAATGCTCTAGTTTTTGTAAAAATTAAAATATCTCTTATCCTGAAAGTCTTTTCAAAAATGAATAACATAGCAATACAGCAGAATTGAAAAATTAAAATGTGCTCATAAACTTTTGGTACAAAATGGGCCCGTTTATGTTATTTTTTGTAAATTTGTACCCATTTTTCTCATTTTAGTAATAATAATTTATTTTTATTTTCCCAATTTTAGCATATTTTTCTTAAAATGTTCTAAACAAATTTAAAACAACAACAAAAAAAAGTCCCCATATCAATTTTTTTTTAAAAAAAAGTTATCGAAAGTAGTCGGATACCTTAAATTAACCTTTTATTTTGAAATGAGACGTGTATAAAAAGTATTCTAATTTTTCCTTGTTAAAAATACTAAAAATTACTCAATATTAGTTTTTTAGACGCAAATGCTATCACAAATTTCAAATTGATAGAGAAGTCAATCTCTGTAAAGCATCAACTGGGTAATATAAGTGGAGACACCTTATAACAAAGACAATTGCTAGGCTAAGTACAGGTCATTACAGAGAAAGGAATTTTGATGGGGATGTTAGAAGAACTTATAGGAATTCTGATTACTGTTTATATATAGACCTAACACCTGTTCATATCTTTGACAGTCCAGCTATTCTTACTGCTCTACGAGAAATCGGAATCTTTATTTCGTTAACAAACCTCTATGTCAGGTAAAATAAAAGTAAAAATGTTTATGTGAATTAATTTTTACATAGTTTTTAATTATCTAACAAAATTTAAGAACTTAAAGTTTATAAAAGTCCTAAGATATTAATCGTTATGTTCGTTCTTACTCACTTTGTCATAGGAAATTAATATGATTTATCTCCGAAGTCAAACCACGTAGAGGGATTGATGCACGTCACATCCGGCAATTCCCAAAGCCCTCTACTTGGCTGTGTGTGGAATTTAAGGTAAAATGTGCCTGCCCATGTGCCGTTGGCATCGCAGAACCGTGGCTCAAAATTACCAGGTCTGTCACCAATAACCCTCGTTTTACTTTGGAGGACGACGTAAATTAAAATTTATCCGCCGAGGAACAATGGTGGTTACCGGAGAGAGAGAGAGAGAGAAATTGCCTTATATCTCTTTAATAATCGTAAATATTTCAGTGGTAAAAATATTTCCAAACATCAAAAAAATATGCAGCACATTAAAAAAACTTATGTTCAATACTATATTCTTCCAGATTTATTTCATCGTATTTAAATAAATTCAACAGCCATATGCTAAGAGTAAATTCGAAATTTCATAATACAAACATGGCATTCAAAATAACTGGTAAACAGGAGCCTTAATGGGTATTCTATGGATATCTGTGGTTCTTATTATATTGTCTACTTTTGCAATTATATTCGTAAAGTATTGTTGAGACAAATATTATTCAACTCATTGCTAACTAATGCCACTCAAGCCAAGACAGTTAATAAACAAACAGAAATTTAATAAAATTATAGAACATATAATTTGTAAAATATATAATTTTTAAAATGAATTTTATAACTTTATATTTATGTATTCGTAATATTAGGAATTTGTATTTTATGTAAACTAATATTTATATTTATACTGTGTATTTATATTGTAAATCTGGAAGCAATTTCCTTGACACATTCTTCAGTTTACCGGATTGGCAACAGTCCATATTTTGACATCAGACTAGTTGCAATGTTTTGATGTTGGCTCAGTTAAGCCTAATGGAATAAAAATTTATTCTTCGAATTTTTTGCAGCAAATTTTAAAACTTTAATGTTACAGAACAAAACGTTCCATAACAGTATTGAATAAATCAATATATACAGATACAATGCCTTGCGTAGGAAATATATTTATATAGTATTCAATAAATATTGTCTTTGTACATTCGTATTGATCACTAAGCAGGAGCAAACAAGGCATTCGATTGTTTGCTTTTAATTTTAAATACTGTAGCTCTTATCCAAAAAGGTTCGATGTATTTGATTTTATAGGATTCGTTCACTCGCTCGAGCCAGATAAGTGCATGTCAAAACTAGTTTCATGCTCCATTCTGATCCCACGGTATCTCAGAGAACTCTTCTGACACACTACATACTGTTTGTCTTTTACTCGAAATAATCTTAATATTTTCTTTAATCATGAAAAGATATATATAAAAGGATTTCTCCTTTTGATGGATTATATTCGATCTTAACGTATTTATATGCATATTGCTTTCCTTTGTTCAATGTGGAAGTTGTTTATATGTTATAAAAATTTTTCATTTTATTAATGCATCTTTATTTCTATTTTTTGACGCGTGTCAAATACTTAAGCAATACTAGTTCTAGATAAGCAAACTTAAAATATTAAACCCTCTAACATTTCTACGCATTAGAAACATTTATTTTAGCGAAGCTAATAATTATTGAAACATATAACAACAAATTGAGAATTTTATTATGTCATTTAAACTATAAAGTATTGATTGATTTTTATAAACATTGTTTTACGAAGCAGTTCGAGTTCTATTACAAAGTCTCAGAGGTGTTAATTTTGTCTCGATAGCTGAAACGTCTAAATAATTTTCGAATAGATATAATTCTTTGAGGTTAAAATTAAATAATTCGATTCTTTTGCACATTATTTATAATGGGATGAGGTTTCAAAAAAGGAGCAAAACATTTAAAATATAGTCATAATTTTAAAAGCTATAAGCATATGAAAATAAGAAATATTTCTGTAATAAATAAATAAATTTTTAGTTGCGTGTTATGTTTTCTAAAATAGTAGCTCTAATTACTATAAGTGAGTTGATTTATAACATGAAATATATATATATATACCTTTTTATTGCACTGTAGATTTTTTCATATTTTTCAATAATAAATAGTATTTTTCAAAAATTTAAGAATTTACATTGTTAATTTTTTTTAAAAAAATTCAATATTTTTCAAATATTTTAAAATAAAAAAAGATATTTAATGATAAATAAGGTAGAATTTAAAATTTATAATACATTTAATAATTCTACAAAATTTTATTTATCAAATAGTTCTATTTTAGAAAATATCACGCGCATCGTTAAATTTATTTAAGATTGATTACAGAAATGTTTATTTTCATATGCTTATAATTTTTAAAATATTACCATATTTTAAATATTTTGCCCTTTTTTTAAACCTTATTTCTTTATAAAAATGTGTAAAAGAATCAAATTATTTAATTGTAACTTCAAAGAATTATATCTATTTAAAAATTGTTTATCTTAACATCTCATTTCCAAAAAAAATTAACACCTCTAAAATCCCTTACCGACGGACCTCGTAATTTTGAATCACGATGAAGTGAGAAGGATGACCATGAGCTAGCTCCCTACTCTTGAAATTTCCACATCACTCCAATATGAGTATTTTATAATACGACAGGAGATTTTTCGAAAAGTTGGTGGCAGATATCCGTTAAGAGTATTAGTTTCTCTCAATGAACTCGCAAATTCTTGGGAATTGATGCTTATTAATGTTAAAGAATAATCTGGAATTTGGAATAATTTTTCAGGTATAAAATGACTCAAACAACTGTTATGTTCTGGCTTTTCTATTTTATAGAGATCAGCATACTTTACCACACTATTTATTTTTATCTGAAGTAATCCTTTTTTTCGGGTAGAAAATGAGTTGAGCATTTTATTTCTCCTATACCGTATTGCTAAATGAGATCTCCCTTTACCTGTAAAAGGGCACAGTTGACTATCTATGTACTATTTTGAAATTTTAAAAAAGCTATATTATAAAAAGATGCATATAAATCAATAATTTTGTTAATTTTCCTGAAAATTGTGAGACATTTTTCCGCCGGAAAATGTGCTCCGCGTTTCATTTGGTGAAAACTGAAATTAAAGAAATTTCTTAAGAAAGGAAACAATTAATGTTTTATTTTGTATTTTATTACATATCTGAATCTTTTATAGTTTATCTACTATCTAATAAATAACATTATTACTTTATGCAAATTTATCCAAGTATTTATAGCATGGAGACAATTATGTTAAGGAGAAAGAAGCATGCGATTGCATGGAATATGTTGAAAAATAAAAAAAAATTTCAAATAATGGCTTAGGTATGTTCTGATATATTATAAACAGTGGAAATGATATAAACATATTATTTTAACTCAGTAAAGGCAAGATAAGAATGCAAAAAGAAACATAATATAAAAAATGATATTCTGGAATAAAAAAAATATCACAGATCATGTAATTTTATTCAATATTCACAGCTTTTGCGGTAAATTTCATTTAAATCTATCAGGCTGAATTATTCAATATACTGAAAGCAAGATATGAATTTCAAATACCTTGAAGCAAAACGAGGATAATGATTAAATTTCCTAATTTCATCTTTCGAAAATTTGGGAATATCTAGACTGTACTTATTTTTAAAATGCCAAAAAATTATGTTTAGCAACTCTGAAGTTTGAACTACTTCAATATTTGTGGGGTGACTACGGAAGGCAAACATGCTTGGAATTTTATTTCCACATATTAAATTTAGAACATTATGCTCTAGAAAATAAACAATTTGATTGCATTGTTTTGAAAGATTTTAAAAACAGTAAATAACGCAATTAGTAAGATATATGCATTAGATGCTTTTACAAACGTTTTTCCATAAACATTTTTAACAACATATTTTGCTCTTTAAATAACCAGTTTAAGCACAGAAATGACTTAGACCACTTCCCGCATCAGCAGTAATGACCCAGACACAGTATATGTATCACAAACGCAAGGGTAACTGTACTCTTTGTTATAAGAAAGTTCTTTAACCATTAAGATTTTTCATTTTTTTTATTTTCAAGTTCAATGTTTTCTTCTCAAGAGGGCTCACTGATGATGAGGGAAGGCTATTTTCATTAATCCTGCTATGATAGATACTATTAGGGAATGCATCTTAATCTCAAAACAAAACAAAAATAGCACAAGAGTAAGCGTTAAACAGTTGTTATTGCAAAAAAAGAAGAGAAATACCCATTTAAGGAACGTTTGCAAATGTTTTCTGAGGTATATTTTGGTAAATACGGAAATATATTTATAAAAAATAATATGAGTTAGGATTTAACTATTCAAGAATGCATTTTACCGAAGGATTTGAAAGAGAAGAAAAAAGTAGGTAATTAAAAGTTACAAAATTCAAAAATATTAAGAAATCCATCTATTATTGTTTGGACTAGGATTATTCCCTACATTTCTATAAACATGAATACGTCATGAATAATATTATCATCTTTGTAAGTTTTCATCCCCCCTCACTAATTCATCTTACAAGAATAGGGTCATAAAGTCAGTTTTTTAGTGATCTAATTGTTAAAGTACAGATTATATTTTTCTCACAATTTGTAAATTTTGACAAACTTAATTTTCACTTAAATAAGATTTAAACTCTGGTTAAAGTCGATAATAGCATTATCAGCGACAAATTTGACACTATAATTGTCATTTTTAAAAAACGTTTCACAGAGTATAATTTTTTATGAATTATTTGCATATTGCTATGTTATTTTTCAAACTAATATTTGGTTAACTATTCATTTCGAGACTTTTAAATTTAAATTATTGCATTGCTTTTGTAGGGATACTTCCATACTAATTTGCAGAGTCGCAAAAGAGGAAGTTTGGTGCTACTAAACGAGTTTAAAAATATCCAATAATTACAATTTCAATTATTTGTAAATAAATAAAAGCATTAAAATGTACGAAAATTTCAAAAATTGGCAAAAACGATTTTTTGTTGATAAAAAATAAACTATGTTCAACCATACATCACCATCAATATAAATAATCAAATGAAAGATGTTTTATGTGACTAAGAATGTTTTTTAAAACAAACATCTGCAGCTTTCAAAATTTTTTTAATTTATATCTTATTAGCTTTTCTGAAAGGTAGTTTTAGGAGCATTTTCTTAATTTTAAACCTCGTTTAAAATCCTTAGAAATATATAATATTGCATACATAAAAGAAATCCTTTTTGTACTTAATATCGTAATAATAATTAAATTCCACAATCTTAAAAAAATATGATGCGTTTGATCCCCAAAGACATTGTACTGAACGAGTTTTTTTCTCTTTTTCAATTCTTTCTATTCGCTCTCTCTCTCTCTCCCTCTCTCTCTCTATATATATGTAAGGATAATTAAATTAGATCTAAAATTAAATGGCTAGTCCATTTCTAACTTTTATCTTCCCGTTACATCTTCAAGTATTAAATTCATTAACCAGTTCGGGAATATAGAACACATTGCTCTAACTTTGCCGGCTCCGACCATTAATTTTTATTACCTATATGTCATCCTTAAATTCTCAAGTATACCGCTTCAATAAGACATGTACTTGAAGACATCTGGCTTTTGAATGGGGACTCTTGAGTTTTAACACGTGTCCGTCTCTTTCTCTCTCTATTACAAACAGATTACAAAATGATCTCATGGAATAAAGACGGTTAAAAATAATGTCTTGAAGTTCACTTAAAAAAACCACGACATATATATATATATATATATATATATATATATCTTGTTCAAATTTTCAATCGTTAATAAAATATTTTTTATTCGTCCACTTAAGAGAACTTGGTACCGCAAAAATGACTTATTTATCGTTTTTTATTTTTATTTAGTTATATTCTTTGAACGATTACCTTTCGATTGATATATCACTTTTGTATGCCTGAAAATTAGAAGTTGGAAAAAATTTCATTTGAAAAATGTAAACAAACAAATTTAAAAATTCGACCACGCCCCCTTTTTAGAGGTGTCAGTGATTTTAAACTAATTTTTATCAACTACTTTTCAAAAATAAATTTTACTTTGTTTTAACCATAACTGCAACGCTTTATCGTACTTTTTAGTGACTACAACTTTTATTACAAGCTATTTGTTGTTGTTTTGGTGCTTCTTTCGTTTGTTTTGCTGTTATCGTGCTAGTTTTATTTACGTTTTACATTGAAAAAAAACAGTCTTTTTTAAGACTTTTACTGATTGCTGTCTTTTAAAGACTGTTGCTGAAACTGCTGAGATTTCAATATTATCTTTCCTATTATTATCTCTTGAAGATTTCTCTTAAAAAGGCCACGAGTTAAACGAAGAAATCATTCTGCTCAAATGAACAGCAAACGTTGGTGTAGTGCTGCTGTGAATACATGTGTCACATAAGAAAACAAATCAGTTCCTAACATCAGAATTGAGAAGTTATCTTATCCTGAAAAAACTGAACATTCTGAAATTGGAAATTTCATTATTGTGAATTTTGAGCAAATCAGCAAAATGTTTATGAAACTAAAATGCCCTGACTGTGACAAGCAAACTCTAAAGCTTGCTCTTGGAAACAAGGTAGGATTTTCCTACGTGTTAAATTTAACTTGCAATTCTTGTGCTGAAAAAGTTTGTGCTGTAGAAACGTCTAATGAAAGGCAGGGTAATACCGTTCCTGATATTAATTTACGTGTCACACAAGAATTCTCTAATATTGGAAAGGTTACTCTGCAATTGAAAAATTTTGCATGGCAGTAAATATATCTCATTTTTCCTCGAGAACTTATAGCAAATGTACTAAACTTCTTCACAAAGCCTGTGGTATTGCTGCAGAGAATTTGCTGAAAGAAGTACACAGTGAAGTGAGAAATGGTTACGAAGCACCAATTGATGTTCCCGTTGTGGATATATGTGTTTCATTTGATGGTAGCTGGTTGACGCGTGGACATACATCTTTGATTGGCATAGCTTGTGTTATTGATATACTTACAGGCTATGTAATTGATTTTGAAGTCATGTGCAAGGCATGTCGCAATTGTTCTGTAGCAAAAAGAGAACTTGGAGAGTCAAGTGCAGAATTTAACATTTGGTTTGAAGGACACAGGAAGGATTGTGATGTTAATCATTCCGGCTCATCAACTTCGATGGAAATGGAGGCTGCATTGATCCTCTGGGAAAGATCACAAGCATTGGGATTTCGTTATTGTACCTTATTGTCTGATGGGGATTGTAAAACCTTCAACTATTTAACAGAAAAAAATGTGTATGGGGATAAGACTGAGATAAAAAAGAGGAGTGCATTAATCATGTCAGCAAAAGGTTGGGCACTGGTCTACGAAATGCTGTCAAGGAATCGAGAGCCCGTGGAATTTCATTAGGAGGAAAATTCCACGGCACATTAAAAGAGTCAACAATTAAAAAATTAACTTTGTACTACCAAAAAGCTATTCTAAAAACAAAGGCAATGTTCCCGCCATGAAAAAAGCAATATATGCTACTTTATATCACAGCATTTCGACAGACCAAAAGCCTCAGCATTCGAAATGTCCAATCGGTGCAGACTCATGGTGTTTTTACCAGTCCGCAAAAGCAAAAGGACAAAATACAGGTCTGCATAAACAACATGTTGGGACTCCAATTAATGAAAGTTTTTTGCCACATATCCTTTCTGTTTATCAACGGCTTGCTTCAAATGAACTATTGGAAAGGTGCATTAATTGCGGAACCCAAAACGCTAATGAAAGCTTGCACAACATGATTTGGTCAAAGTGTCCAAAGGAGATATTTGTGTCCAAAGACAGAGTTACACATGTCGTAATGGAAGCAATTTGTGAATTTAACAAAGAGACTCTACGCACTGTGAGAGAGACCCAAAAAGCATTACATATACCTTTGGGGAAATGTTCGCATGATCTTGGTGTGATGCTCGAATCCCGTAAAAGATTATTCAGAATCAGACGGAAAAACACCAAATACCAGCATGCACGCAAATTGATAAAAAAAGCTATTTTAAAAAGAGAAATATTAATTAAAAAAAGGAAGGTGTTACATATAAAGCAGGATATTTCTGAGGTATTTTAATAATGTATTTTTTTTTTTGTAAAATGTGTGCATGTAAATATTTTTAATTTAGGCATTTTATATTAATAATTTTATAATTTAAGTTCTTTTCATCATATTTAAATATTAAGTGAAGAAAAAGATTTTAAAACTTGTGTTACAACAGAAAAACTTTTTTTTTAACGTTTTCTTCGAGTTTTCTTGATATTTATGTGCCATTATTACTGTGTAAAAATGTATCATTTACAGAAAATATGGGTTCAATTAATATGAAAAAGCAATTATTTTGAAGAAAAATGTATAGCTAATGTTTTAAAATGGTAATTTAAATTTATTTAAAATTATAATAATAATTTTTTCAGAAGTATAAACTTTAAAATGGTTTTTCTCAGCTTGTGTTTTTTCAATACATTAGTTCATTCAAAATGCTACTCCTTCCACAATTATTATTCCATCACTTCCATTTTTTCTCTGTGTGTTATAAATCATGCATGTAACAAAATTAGGGATCCGTTTTGCTATAAACCGAATACTTTTTTTAAAAAATTGAAATGTAGGAGATATTGGGTTTTTTGTTAAATTTTAGCATATGCATTAACATTTTATTTTTTTTCTCCACAACCAATTAAGTTATTGTAAAATCGATCCCTAAAGTTGTTTAAAACATCCTTAAGAATGTTACAAAAAATTTCATGTCAAAATATGAAAAAATACAAAAGTATTTTAAAAATTTCATTTTTTTAAAAAAAATTTTAATTTTTAAAATTGTGTGAATAATGTGTGCAAAATTACACCTCATATTGTTTTATTGAATATAAACATTATACGAAATGCTAAAATATAATTTTTAAACGCATTAATAAAAAATTTTTTTCAAAGGGTACCGAGTCTCCTTAAGTTCCAACATACTTTTTGACTTCTAGTGGATTACACTAGAGGTTAATACAGTATTTTTCAGATATTAATTCATTAATTAAATTAAATTTATGAATAAATAGTATGAAACAAAAATAATAGTCCAACACCATATATAAAAAAGAAAATCACTCGGTGTGTCCCTGTAGTGCAATGGATAGCGCCTTGGACTTCTAACCCAAATGTCAAGGGTTCGAATACTACCTGGGATCGCCTAATTTCTGAGAATGTGATCTATGATTGAATAAATAGTAACAAACAAGCATAATAGTTCAACACCATATAGAAAGGAAAATCACTTTCTAACTTGTCACTTAATATTGTGATTAAGGCATATGCATATTTATATTAACTGTAAATATTTAATAAAACGTAACTAAAATAAAAAAAAAAATTGTTGACCGATAAGTACGAATTGATTTTTTTTTTTAAAAATATATATATTACTTGTTTATTAATATCTTAGGTTAGAAAATCCTAAGTAAAACGTCTATTAACGTCTTAAGTTTTTAAAAGGGACAAAGAATCTAAAAAAGTTTTGTAAGTCAAAAACTTACAAATTCTTGTAATAGAAACGGTACGTAATGTGGGTTTAACCATATAATAAATATTCATATTAAATTTTATATACAGACCCAAAAGAAGTAATATTTTCTTATCATTTTGTATTAAAAAATATATATCTGAAAATGGAAAAAAAGTTCATCTACGTCTGTATTGCGATGCTATTAAAACGTTTAATTTCTTATAAATCAAGCATTTTATTCGCATTATTAATATTTCGCGAAACAAACACAATATCTTTACATAATTGCTCTAATTAATTAGAACATAAATACTGATTTTTAATACAGAAGCTCTTTTCTTGGGTATTATACATTTCCCATGTTTTTAATGATGCCTAAAATTAAATACGAAATTTTTCTAAAACTGAACTACTGTTAAAATGGAGAAAATACATAATTATAATTGCCAACACCATGAGATTTTTTTTTAAACTGAGTGATAAGATTTTATTCGGTTCACTAAGACGAAATTAATATATATTTCTTTAAAGTAAGGTTCAAAGACATTTTCTCCTCATTTATCTTGTCAAAAAGTAGTGTCAAAAGAAAGAAAAACTCTAATTTCCGAAAATTTATTTTTTCTCCCTTTTTTCATCTAAAATAATAGATTTTTTGTAAAGAAAAGAGCATCAAAGAAAACTTTTTTCAGGTACTTTTGCGATTAGTTAAATTGCCAAAAATTATGCATGCTGTACAAGCATAAAATGTGAACATAAAAAAAAAGAACTTTAAAAAGATTTCATGACTAAACTTTGAATGATACTTGTTGGAAAAAAATAAACTGATAAATATATTCAACCAAGTGTATTGAAATATTTATGAAATATTTTTAGACCCCAATTCTAGTCTATTTTTAATGTATTTTTGAACTTAGCACCTCACTAAGAATAATACATTTAATTTCATTAAAAAAAAGTAAAATAAAGTTTTTTTAAAGAAAAATCTGCTTTCTTATGACTTCATAGTCCAAATGATTTGCCCCTATTTCCTAAAATTTTTTCTAAAACTATTACTTTATTTTTTGTAAAAAAAAATTCTTAAATAATAGTAATAATTTTAATAGAAACAAATAACATTATTCATCATTATTTTTTTTAAAAGCTTTCTTTAAATTAAATACTAATTTTGGTATCACACATAATTACAACTAAATAAGTTTATATATCTAATAAGCAATCTTTTAACTATATTTCTCTTTTGATTTCGAAAATGTTGATTATGATAAATATAATAATCATGCCTTTATGTTGCTGATATATGTTAAAATCTATGAATCTGACATAGCTAAAAGGGGAAAGACTAATACAGACAATGTTTGATAAAATTCCGATTTTGAAAACTATCAGCAATAGATAAATAAAGCTCCCTTCTTTTAATACGCATAACAAAATCAACTGGTATTATTAGAATTTAAAAGAAATCCTAAAAGTATTTATAGATACTTGAAAGGAATTATTTAGTGCATTAAACAATATCAATTACAAACTTAGAACATCAATTCATTATCTCAACCGTAATCCTTATAGAGAATTCACCGTTAATTTTTTCGCACATTTCTTACAATAAGAAAGTTATATTAAAATTTCAGTTATTTATCTTATGACTTTATCGTCTCTTACTTATAGTAAACAATAAATAAAAACTTAAATAAACCATAAATCTTTTAAACACAAGAATCTTTATTAAACTCATGCATTAAAACATTTTATGAATTAAAAAAAAATTCTAAAATTTAGTTTAGTAACAGTAACGAGTATGAAAACAAATTCACTCAACTTCTTTTTTTTACACGGTATATATGTTATTTAGAAAACCGTGCAAAAAAAAATCATGTAAAAAATGCATGCGACTTATGGTAAATTTGAGGATATGTTCTACAATTTTACAAAATCGTGTAAGTTGAAAAAAATGTCTAAATATTTTCCCAAAAAAACAGCATAAAAAAAGTAATAATAAAATCCATGTTAGATATTTATAAAACAAAAACAATTAATTTTTATTACAAAAAAAAAACTTGTGTACGGGGAAAATGTATGTATAAAGCCTATAAGTACTTACAACATATAAAAATTCAAATTGATATTAGGAATATAACTAATAACTATTCATTGCTACTTGATAATAAGCGTGCATGATTAGTAAGAACTGGATCGAAATTATTTTATTAGTAGATGTGTCAGATATGTCTCACATAACTGTCGGTTTTGATTTAAATGAAGAATTTCATTAGTTATTAACAGACTCGGTTTTTTTTATGTAAAGTCTGTTACTGCCACTGATTTTTCGTTTCTAAAGTTAACTGTATAATATCTGATACGCTTCATAAAACTTAAGACTACGTACAAATTTTAATGCACGCTTTATGTCAGAATCATGAGTAAGAAAATGGTGTTCGATACTCGTAGCAAGTTTGAAGCCCTCCCGAATTAAATTAACTGTTAATACTTGATTTTCTTCTTCGATTTCGTCAGTATCAACTTCTTTATTATAAAATACTGTGATAAATTCGATTAAATCGTCTTCATCCTAAGGCCACGAATCACCCAATTCTTTAAAAACTCGTGCTAGAGCAAAATGTTCGTGTAAAAACACCCCTCTAAATTCGTGTACAATGTTATTTCAAAATAGTGTAAAAAAGAGTTGTGTGTATATCATTCAATGGTATTAGATTTTTCAATTTCATTTTGAAACAAACATTCCTCCCCAAAGTAACACTCTGAATCAAATAGATCAATTACTTTTTCTAATAAACAATATTTAATCTGAAATCTCTGCATAAAATTTCGAAATCTTAGTTCGATTGTGCGAATACTTCACGGCGTTGTATGGTCTACAGCTCCCAGATATCAGCCTTTCCAACTTCGATTTGCAACCTTAAACATCTCCCAGAACTAATACCGCGAATCAAGTGCATCAATTCTTTATTGCCTTTCGCTTCCTCATTCTGCATTCTCGAATTCGTGACCGAGAAAACGAACTCCATCTTAAGTGACCATATTTCGGGACTAGTCAAACAACACCAAAGGAAAAATGGGGCTACAGCATCCTTCAATCCCGACCACTCGCCGGGGCACCTTATCTGCAGGGCGAAGTGAGGAAATGAGTTTTCCATGAGGTATGAAATGGATAAAAGGGGATCCTGCACCCTCCCTCACTTCCCCCTTCTGGTTGGGGGGTGGTGAGAGATGCGTGATGATTGCGCGGAAGAAAGGATTGTACTGAGCATTAATTTGGAAACTTTGACGAAGGAAGAGAAGATGTAAGACTTGAAGTTGCTGCTTGCTCAAGCGTTTCGAGGTCCTTATTAAAGGATCTCTTCAACTCTTTGCTTTCCATATATAGCTAGAAAATAAGGTTTCGCAGAAGACGAGTGGTGCAAGTGGGAGATGATATATATTAAATATTCGTCTTCTTTGGTATATATCACTCGAGAAAAAAGTGAAAAAAGATTTGGAAAAATATTCAGTATCGAAACTTTTGCAAGTAGATGAAAAGAATAATTTTTCACCATTTGAAATTGTAACAATTTAATTCATAAGAGGAGAAATATATGTTAATTATCGTCGCAATTTCGAACATATGTGAGTGGTATTATTTTTAATAATTTAAAATTTCACAAATTGGTGTAATTTTAATGAAAAAAAAATAAGAATTTATGCAGAATGATAATTAAACGGCTGCGGAGTGAAGTAAGTTTGACACTGGCTTTGTATGTCCAACTTTGCGGGTTCGACCCCAGCCTACATCGGTAGATTTCCGTGATGCAAAAATTCGACAACGTCCATGTCGTTTAATTATGTGGCATAAGCTTAGCTACCACTGTATCAGCCTTATCAATGATACGGGCCCCCAAAGGTCAGGGCCTCTACCATATGTAAGCAAAAATTCGTGAAATATTAAATGTTCCAAAAAAAAAAGAGTCCCCAATAAATTTTTCATACAGAGCTCACTCAGGTCTAGCTGCGCCAGTGTTTAAAGATCCTTTGAGTGCTTATTTGGGTTGGGTGCTCCTAGCAAAATTAAATTCCTGGTACAGTTTTGTATCGTCAGAGCTCACGTGAGGAAAATGGGTGTCAAAATTAATTGATATACCGACTAAATGGTACTGTACTGAAAAGAAATACCAGTTCCCGGGAAATGTATTAGGTTTAAAATAGAAAATACCAATCCACAGCCTCGTTAGAAATAAACAAAAATTATTACACACGAATGAATATTTTGTCCACCTATACTTTATTTTCTTTTAATTCACAATACTTTCAAATACTGTAGTGCTTAGATATTTGTTAACACAACTGATTGAAGACAATACTGCCAAATTAATTTATATCTTACAAATTTAGTACATTTTCTCATTTATGTTATTGTTATAGTTGACTAGAAAAATTACCTAGAAAAGTACAAGTATAAACTTGAAATAAACTAGACTTAAAGAACACTAAATATTCACATGAAGATAAAGTGCTGAAAAGTGCTTACCCTTTTGAAAGTGCAATAAATTTTAAAGTTACCAGTTGCATGTATAGCTATTAGTACTGTCTAAACAAAAATGCTGGAAATTGTATTAAGTTTTATAAGTTATTGCAAATATTTATAGCTTCTTAGGAGAATTTTCACTTAATTTAAATATTATTTTTAATATTTATTCAGCTGGTATGGATAGATATATAACTACTAATAATTCTTCGAAAATAAAAATAATTTAAATTAGTTTACGTTTTTAAAAATTGATGCTGAATTAGAAGTTTATGCAATAATGTTTTATTACAAAATGAAAATCCAGTCGCTAAAATCAAAATCTATTAATATCTTGCTACATTTAAATCCTTAATTGATTTCTACGTTAGAAATCCGTTAGTTATATGACATCCCTTAACCCTGGCAAGAGCAAAAGTATACTAATAGTAAACATTAATATATAACTGTTGATTTGAAAAATTTTTAGATTAAGACAAATCATGAGAAAAATACATAATAATGTGCACTTTTTAAGGGAATTTTATTGTCTTTGTTTTCATTTGTACAAATGTACCTAATTTTTACACAAAATTATGCTTACCTAATAACATAAAAGATTTCAGAAATTACACAATTATACATTACTAGCCGTTACCCGCCCGCTTCGCTGGGTATTTCATGATGTTTTATACATTTTTACTGCTTATATATATGTATAAATTATTGATATCTAAGTCCTAGCATTAAGAATTCGATTGAATTGAAAAATATACTTATACCTGTAACTGTCACCTGTTGATAAAAAAAGGGCAGAACTCATCTTATTTGTATTTTCTAAAAATCTTTAAAATTGAAGCATAGAATGATGTTTGCTCTTTCGTAACTCAAAAACCAAGTGGATTCCAGCAAAACCAATTTTCGTTGGATCTCTACTCCGTAAATTGAACATGCAAGCCAAATTTCAAGTCTAAATCTAACAGAAAAAAGCAAAGGTTTTACTATAAATATCCCCGTAATCCCGTTGAGAGCCGTTTTCCAAAATTACTGCTCTTAGCGGATTTCAATTCAACAAAAGAAAAATGCAAACCAAATTTCATTATTATAGTCCTTGTAGCTCAAAAAAAGTAATTTTTTTTGTCAATACGTCCCAGTAACCCCCCCAGAACTCTTGATTTGCTTAAAATTTATTCTTAGTGGATCCCTATTCAACAAAAGAAACATGCTTAACAAATTTCAAGTATATGGGTCTAACAATTAAAAACAGGAATTTTTTTCTGTAACTCCTCTTGACCCCTCGCAACCATCTTTGGGGGTCAATTTTCATTTTACTCTTTGTTAGAGGAACTCTATTTCATGAAAGGAACATGCCTACCAATTTTCAAGCAGGATGATCAAGTAGTTTAAAAATGGAAATATTTATCGATTACGCCTCTTAATCTCCCGAAATTAAACTTGGTAGTTGATATTCGTGAAACCCATTTTGTAGCGGTTCTCTACTTTACGAAAGGAATCTGCTTATCAAATTTCAAGACTGTACGTCTAACAGTTTAAAAATGGGGATAATTGTCTATAACGCCACTTGAGCCCCCGCAACGCCACTTCTGGGTCTGTTTTCACAAAACCCATTTTGTAGGGGAATTGCACTCTATGAAAGGAATCTGCTTAGCAAAATTTGAAGACTGTGCGTCCAATTAATTAAAAATGCAAAAAAATTATCAATAACGCCCCTTGAACCCCCGCAACACCACCTAGGTGTCGATTTTCACAAAACACATTTTGCAGTGTATTTCTATCCTATGAGAGGAATCTGCTAACCAAATTTCAAGACTGTGAGTCTAATAGTTTAAAAAAAGAAATAATTATTTATATCTGCCCTTAACCCCCCGCAACACCCCTTGGGGGTCAATTTTCTCCAAACCCGTTTTGTAGCGGATATTTACTCCATGAAAGAAACATTCCTACCAATTTTCAAGCAGGTAGGTCAAATAGTTTAAAAACGAAAATATTTATCTCTTACGCCACTTATTCCCTGAAACGCCACTTAGAGGTCTGTTTTCACAAAACCTTCTTATAGCTGATCTCTACTCTATGAAAGAAATCTCTTTATCAAATATAAAGACTGTGCGTCTAATAGTTTAAAAATGGAAATAATTATCTATAACGCCCCTTAAGTCCCCTCAACGCCACTTGGGGGCAATTTTCACGAAACCCATTTTTAGCGTATCTCTACCCTATGAGAGGAATCTGCTTACTAAGTTTCAAGACTGTACGTCTAATAACTTAAAAATAGGAATTTATAACGCCCCTTAAACCCCCCGCCCCGCAACACCCCTTGGGGGTCAATTTTCCCAAAACCCATTTTGTAGCGGATATTTACTCCAGGAAAGAAACTTACCTACCAATTTTCAAGCAGGTAGGTGAAGTAGTTTAAAAACGGATATATTTATCTATTACGCCCCTTAATTCCCCGCAACGCCACTTAGAAATCTGTTTTCACAAAACCCTTTTGTAACTGATCATTATTCTACGAAAGGAATCTATATATCAAATTTAAAGACAGTGCGTCAAATAGTTTAAAAATGGAAATAATTATCTATAACGCCCCCTAAGCCCCTGCAACGCCACTTGGGGGTCGATTTTCAGCAAACTCATTTTGTAGCGGATCTCTACTCTCTGAAAGGAATCCGCCTACCCAATTTCAAGATTGTACATCAAGTAGTTTAAACATGGAAACAATTATTATTAAAGCCCTTAACCCCCCGTAACGCCCCTTGCGTTTCGAATTTCGGAAAATCCTTTCTTAGCTGATGTCTACTCTATCAAAGGAACATGTCTACCAAATTTCAAGTCTGTAGGTTTAATAGTTCCAGAGATTTCGTGATTAGTCAGTCAGTCAGTCGCTTTTCTCCTTTATATATATAGATTATATGACACAATAAACTCTGAAATAAGCAATAAGAATAAAAATACAATCCATTAATGTTCGATAATTGACACCAATTTATGGGGCAGTTTATTTCCTTTCTGAACGTTCTTGCTTACTTAAATG
Organism: Trichonephila clavata; assembly: GCA_019973975.1. NCBI lineage: Eukaryota > Metazoa > Arthropoda > Arachnida > Araneae > Nephilidae > Trichonephila > Trichonephila clavata. The sequence goes on along the minus strand of BMAO01021662.1, from coordinate 30,290 downwards.
CATTCGGCCTAAGTTCTACATTGACATTTTGTGTAAAAAATGCATATAAGCTTATTATTACGATACTGTTTGAAATTAATTGGGAGTAAAATATTTTTCTTGTCTCAGTTGATATGCGATTACCAGTGATATTCCGAACTGCCACAAATCTGTTATATCTGTCTAGAGGTAGTGGGACCGATCGACTTTGGCAATAATTTATTCGTTTGACTGGTTTTAGTGTATCAATAGCTCAGTTGTGGGCATTTCAGTGCAGCCGCTGGTGGTTATAATTCTGAGTTCCGTGTAACATGTATAACTTTTGCCTTTTCAAAGATGGATAAAACTCCAAGGAAGTCTAAAATAGTTGTTCTTAATGAACACACTTTTATGACTGTGTGAGATATTGCTGTGGCAGTTGGTGTGGGTAAATGAAGTTTTTCAAGAATTTTAAAATAATTTCTAGATTCCGGAACATCCTCTGAAAAAAGAAAAGAAAAATGTGGGCGCAAGCAGAAAACTACTCCAAAAACCGATAAAATTCTAATAAGAAATTGCAAAATAAATCAATGGAAGACGAGTGAAGATCTTCGAAAGGATTTATTAGAGTACAAAACCTCTGGAAGTTGATCGTAAGGCAACAAGCGCGAAGATAAAACAATTTCTAATTCAGAAAATGATGGTAAAACGTTCAGCATGGGCCAAGGCCCAAATACCAATCTTGGACTGTTAACGACTGGAAGAAGGTAAGTTTCAGTGTTGAAACACATTTATTTGTGCAGATATACAAATCAAGTGCAGTAAGACAAAGTGAAGATGGAACTCTGTTCTCAGATCATATCCAACGGACTGTAAAACCCCCTTCTGAAAAGATGTTTTCGGGTTTTTTCTCAACAAATGGCACTGGAAATTTAATTTCTTTTTAAGGGCAGTATGAATTCTGTCAAATACATAGAAATATTATGTAGTAGTATTGTTCAATTCATGATAACATTTGACTGAACATTTCAACAGTACTTGACTCTTTGTCACTATTCGATATCAGTCCAGATTTTTATGCGGAAAAATAAATGCAAATGTTTGTTTGTCATGGTAATTCACCAGACATAATTCCTATCGAGAACTTACGACATAGTCTCAAGTACCTTTTAGCTAAGATGAATTGCACGACACTAGAACAGATGATAAACAAGTGTGACAACTCAATGATAAAATCAAGAACATGCGTTCTGTTAGTGGAGTTAATGCCAAAGCGTGTTCTAGAGGTCTTTTCTGCTAAAAGAGGACATACTTCATACTAATATAGAGATTTTTCACTCTACTTAAGATATGTAGTTATTAAAAACCAAAAAATTATGGAAAAAAATTTTTTTTTCTCATTTGTCTCAATTAATTCGTACAGTATAGTATATATTACAATAACTAATTTTAAAATGGGTGAGCATTCTTTCCTTAGACTTAAAAGGGTTAAATTGCTAATTTTTCTATTTCTAGAAATTTCAGCCCATAATATGCTTTATATTTCATTTTTTTACTCCTGAAAAAGTTTAGAAATGAATTTCAAAGGAAAAAAACTATGAATTATATTACACGCGTTTGTCAATAATTCCTATAGTTATAAAATACCTTTTATAAAATGTGACCTTTTGGAGCTGGAATTGGTTTTCGATTTTATTACAAATCACATCAAACCGACATAATAAGAATGCATTAAGAAGATTTATAACAAGTAACAGTTTAAAGTTTGGAAGTCTAGACTTCTAAATGACAAACGTTATGTTCAATTTTATTACTTTCTGAGTAACAAAACCATGTTTTGAGCAAGTCATGTTATATTTGGAAAGCTTCAAGAGAGTTCTATGCATAAATCGTTGAAGTTAGATTAAGTTACAATGCCTTGAATACTGAAGTCCAAATTTTGGTTTTTATCAGCTAGACTCTCGCAAACTTTTCAAACCTTCAATTACGTATTGTTTAGAAAACACTTCATCAAGACCAGCTCGACTATGCATTCAACCTTTACAGCGTAATCAATTTCATTCTGTGCTTTGCCTAACATTTGCCGCTTAAAATAACGACGCAGCAAAACAAACCGGAGAATGATAAATCATTTATCATGCTATTCAGCCTCTTTAACTCCACCCCAATATTCTTGTGTAGACTGTTGAGTTTGAAAAGTTGTCATTGTTGGGAGGCGAATTTAACATGCAGTTTCAACAAATCAATTTGAGGAATTTTTTTTTAAACTAACAACTGTGCTAATATTTTAAGTTTTTTTTTTATAAAAGTATCTGATTAAATGATATAAAAGTACTAAAATAATGTTTAACTAAAGATTTCTTTCCACCTCTCAGTGACATTAGATTGTAACGGGTCTATCCGCGAGCCTCCTACTAATCCTCTTTGGAAAAAGTATTTCTTTTAAATATTTTTCTATTGACAACTTTCTCCCGAAGAAGACATGGTTTATGTAAATGAAAGAGGATATTTAAGCATTAACTTTTGGGTAGGTGGAGTTAGTGGTTAAGAGTTAGAAGTTAGCAGTTAGTAATTAGCGGGAAGTAACTGTAAACTAGTCGAGAGTTGCTTGACGATTAATTCTTGAATATTTAAAGATTGTTAATTGACAATATTTAGTCAATAAGTTGAATTAGATTAATATCGACTAGAAGTCTATTATCCGAGAAAGGAATTACGATAATTTAGATCGTATATTACCAAAACGTTCCAAGAGTAACTTATTTAAATTATGATTAAGTATTAAATATATCTTCTATCGTGCTTTTGCTCCTATACTTAATAAAAATGTGCATTTCCTACCCTAGGTTGTTAGAACTAATTGTTAGTATAACAAAAATAGGTTTGTTCGGATTATATGGCTGATCTTATTGTAACCCCCAAACGCCGATGAACGTGACAAAACGTTCGTCAATAGATTGTAGATTAGGGGGAGTGGATGGATTTCTAAATATATTCGTATTTATATAAAATAAATAAAGGCTACCTTTTTGTTCAGTGTTGATGTGTGAATGAAATGTGGTACACAAATATTAGCAACATTTTCCTCCCACGCTTTATAGATGCGAGATCATGATTTGAGATTTTTCCATAGAGCTACGTGTCTGGGTGTTGATTTTATTGTGATATATCATCTGGAGGAGGACAGGATTAATGCATATGAAATATGTCAATGTATCAAAGCCCTTACATAGTCATGGTGTGGAAGTCAAGGCAACGGCGTAAATTTAAGAATCAATTTTTCGCTTGAGCGTGATTAAAAATTATGCGGTGTATGTCACTAATAGTTATAATATTGATTCCCACACACGTTTTACACTATTAAAAATTTGTGATGTAAGTAGTTACTTCGTAAAATCTATATTTCTTCAAAAATCAATTCCTTAACGTATACGCGCAATAAATACTCAGAATTGTATACTGAAGAATGTACCAAATTCACACTCAAAGGTCATGTAAGGAATAAGTATTTTTGTTCTATAAAGATTCATTTATATGGCTAAAAATATATGGTTAAAAGTTTAAAAAATATTATCTAGTACAAAAGGTAAACGCTAAAAATATTTATTTCCTGGTATTATTTGTTTTTGAATGTTTTAAAAGTGTTTCGCAAAATGTAGGAACACCTTAAATTGTTCTCATCTCCTTAATGTAACACGTGCTTCTCTCATTGGTTTATTTTTTTAAATGTGTTTGATGCTAAATAAGTAAAAAGATTAATACATTTCTAACTGGAGTACAAATAACTTTGCATTAAATATGAACCATAAATACTATTGATACTCAAAAGTGTGAAGTATTATTGTTGGCTAGCATTTAAAATACACCATTTTGCCTGCATTCAAATTTAGAAGACAATTTCTGCAATTATTTTTAATGCTGTATACTCGCCTTCAACTGAAGAAAATTCTTGCTACCTGGGTATTAATTACAATCGAAATCTGAGTATACAGTAAATGGATAATATTTCTAGATATCTTGCACTTAAAACAAACTATTTTCATTATCTATAGTTTCTGCAATTTATAATGACTTATCCATCTCATTGTGATATTATTAAAACGTGAAATTTTTTTACCATAAATAGGCAAGTAAAAAATATATTTTTTATTACTTGATAATAATACATACTAGTAAGGAAATAACAAGAGTAAATTAATTTTATTTGTATAATGCAATGAAATTCAATTTTCTTTTAAATAATTACAAAATAATCCTCGCAAATTCATTCGGATAAAAAAAGTTTTATGAGCCGTTTCACTAAGAATAGCCCACTAAATCAGATATCAGAATACAATATTGGATATTAACTAAAACAGTATACGAAACATAAAATTTATGTTAGACAAAACGAATAACAAGGATTAAATCTATATATTATATATATCTGAAAACAAACGCAGTCGGTTATTTTTTTTTAAATTGCATTTTTGACAAGAAAGAAGGAATGTGTGTGTGAACATGGTCACAGTATAAAGACGCTCTTAATCTTCTGTCTGGACCTAGCACAATTTTTACTTTTAGGCCTTCCTCTGAAAATGTTTCTAAACTATAATGCAATGTATTGATTTCCCGTCCAACTTATTTTCTAAAAGCTTTTCGAATTTTTCAAAAAAAAAAAGACTTTTTTTATCAGCATGAACTTTTTGTTGAAAAATTGGAAATTTCTTCTTAAATTTTGTATAAAAATCTAATTAAAAGCGAAATTTTTATTTTAAAATTACATTTAATAGTAATTTTAATTGGTAACATGTAAAAGTAAATGACCATATTAGAGTAACATATTAATATAATATTTATTTTAAGAAATTTTTTTGTGTTTGTTATTACAACTAAATATAATTTCAGAAAATTATTTCCAGGAAAGAAGATTGTAACCAAAAATAAGTACAATATTCTCTTTTATCATATTAAAGTAACATATTGGTACAATATTTATTTTAAGAAATTTTTTCGTGTTAGTTATTACAACTAAACATAATTTCAGAAAGTTATTTCCAGGAAAGAATATTGTAACCAAAAATAAGTACAATACTCTCTTTTTAAAGATTTACTTAACAAAATCATTTTATAAGTAATAAAAAATTTTTAAAAAGTATTTTCTTACTTTTAGAGGAAGAAAGAATTTATGCAATACCTTTAAGGTTTTTCTTAACATTTTGATTTAATAGCTGATTATATTAGTAACATAGTTCAAAAAATGTATTAGAAGTTTGGTGGTTTACAATTTCAGCAAAAACTAACATTTTCTTAATTATTCAAAATAATTTATAATTAAAAACTTCATTTGCCGATATTTCAAATTATATTTCTGCTCAATACCTTTTCACTATGGCCCATTTTGAAGTTGGCCTGGTGAGTGAGTGAATATTAACGTCCCACTGTTCAGTTACACGAGGGCTTTTGGGGACGGTCCGCGTAAATTTGAACCATGGTCAAGTGACGCGGACGACACATGAGCTGGCACCGCCCTCTCCTAACTACCACACCACACCAACGGGAGGACGTTTGAGCCCTCGACAGATTTAACGTGCATCGCTCTCTTACACGGCGGGTCTTTAGTGGTACTGGGATCGAACTCACGACACGCTAGCCATGATCTGATGCCTAGAACACATAGCTACCGTGGCCACGAAGTTGGCCTGGTACCAAGGTTATTAGTTTCGTGCTAGAGGAGGTTTTAAGACTTCATAAAGAATGATGCTAAATTTAATACTGCGAAACAATACAATATATGTATTTATTATTTCCTGATGTAGCAGCGTATAAGAATGATTTCCCTGAATAATCAAATGTTTTTATATTTACACACTATTTAGCTAAAATTAAGATGAATACATCCATTAAATTTGTCATTTACGATAAAATACAGGAAAATATGAATTTAGCACTGAATATATCTATTTGAATACGTTCGGAACTATGATTTTTGAAGAAATGTAAATATGAAAAATATTTTTGATACTGTTTTCGGAATTTTAGAATAAAACTAAATCTGAGAATATCATTGCAATGAAATTTATTTAAATGCAGTTTTGGCAAAAAATGAAGAAGAATGATATATTTTCAAAACACTCTTTTATGAGAAATTCCCGTACAGAGCCTGAACTAGGATTTTTGAAAAGTACTATAAATTACAAGATGATTTATTCATATTTCAATGTATAAGAGTAATTTTTATAAAGGACAGGTTACTATTTCAATTGATTGTAACTCTAAAAATATTGTGAATTATTCAAATCTCTTAATGGATCCCTTATATAGAAATCTTAGCTCCATGCATAGGCAGATTATTGTTATTATAATAGAAGTTTTTTCCAGAAAAGGAGAATGTTTTGAAAATCTGTCATATTTTCTTCATTTTTTGACAAAAATTTAATTTAAGTAATTTATTTATTGAATTAATACTCTTAAAACAATTTTATATACATATTTTAGTTCAAGTGACACTCAGAAGTGATGCATATGATGAGGGGGGGGGGTCTAGGGGTCCAGACCCCCTTTCAAAGCCCTTGAGGTTTTTCGATTTATGATAATCTTTTTTTTTATATAACGTAAATTTTATTTAAGTACTTGTAATCAACAATTTATTTTATTAATTAATAATAATTATTAATTCAATAATTTATTTTTTACTGTTTTTTTGTTAACAAAATCGACAAAATCAGAAGAATCAATTGGTGTTGTCTTCAGATATGACACGAGTTGGGGGACTTTCGACCTTGGTCTCCCCCCCTTGAAAAATTTTTGTGTGTGCTACTGACACTCAGTGCATATATATATACATACATATGACTCATACGATTTTCCAAAATCACGGTTCATAACGTGGCCAGAAACCCGAAAACATCTACATCAAGGGTGTGAAACTCAAAGTCTAACTTAGGCCAAACAAACAAGATTTAACTTTAGGTGGGGCTAAAAAATTAATATTTATAGAAAACCTGGGTTTATTTTGAATAATAAATTATAATAATCGTATATAAAAGAACAAGAAAAATTTAATGTTTATATCTTGACACTGACATCTCTTCTCCGCTATTATCATTCATATGTAAAGTAATACATTTGTATACAAATGTATATCATACATTTTTAAGTGCCAAAATATATACTGGCCAGGCCAGATGTGACCCGCCGACCATGATTTCGGCACCCATTGTCTACATGGTTGTAAATTCCTTCATATTAATGACAACGCGTGTGCTGAGGCTTCTTGATCTTTCAAAGTAATGGCTCAAAGGATTACCAAAAATATTTATTCTGATTAAAAATTTTTAATATTTTAATCATCCAAGTTTATCCGAGTTTTCATAAATCTATTAAGAATAAAGCTTACACATTTTAATCCTTGTGTCGATTTTAAGGAACAAATCATCTACTTACAATCGTTTCTTCAAAAGCAGCGATTTATTGAAAACAAACGATAGTGGAAACCCTGCATTTTAAAATTAAAGCTGAACCAACTGATTACGTGGTTTTAAATTTTCATTTAGATTAATGAATTCTCATCTAAATCCTCACAACAAGGATGGCCTGTTGAAGGAAGCAAATTCCCGTAAGTCTTTCTCCGTTTACCACCCTCAAAAGCAAAGGCTTACCCCTACTTATACCGCTGTCCTACGCTGTCTACCCCCTTGTCTATTCAACGCATCTTCACAATAGCAGGTAAAGGTTCTAGCTGGTCATTAAAATCAGAGGAACGCCTTTCCCTGATTGGCGAGCAGATATGAGATTTCCAAGCTGAAAAGGGAGAACTTTTGGGGGAGATTAGGGCCCCTTTTGCTTCTCGGGTGGCTGCTCCTTATTTGCGTCCCCCCTCCTCCACTGGAACCCTGAAAAGGAATTTGAGTTGTTCGGATTAGCGCACGATTGGGTTTCGCGACAGTCGCGATTAGGAAATTGGAAAAATTTTTGGTTTCGTTATCTGTCTGCTTGGTCGAGAAATTGAATACCGCAGAAAATGACGGCGGTGATTTCCAGGGTGGTTTCTGATGGATAGAAATTAGATCCACATTTGTGATGGATTGTTGGGTTTTTGGCGATTATTTTCCCTGTGAATGCCTTTCAGGATCCATCTGTTTTCTTTGATAAGCATTTATACAGAACTAATACTGCAAAGTTTATTGGAAGATTTAATTTAAAGCATTTTTCAATAGCAATGATTAAATAGATATCTAAATTATACGTATGTATCTCATACCTCAATACCTATATTAATATTGTTTTTTACTAGAGTGTACTATATTATTGCTTAAGTTAAGGTTTTTCATTTCAATTAATGTGTTGTGTTTATATGTGAAAACTATACTACGTACATAAATTGTAATTACTTTGTATATACATTATTTAATGAGAATTAAATATTTCAATTATAATTACCCTATTTTATAAGAAAAAATTCATTTTAATTAAAATTAATTAATTAAATCATTCAAAACTATTTTAACCAATTTTATACAAATTTAAATTATAAATTTCTGTACTTGGAAACGCTAATGTAATAGTAAATGTCTTAAAGAAATTATCATTTTTTTTTAAAAAAAATACTTGTTATGTAATTAAAACGGTAGTTTTTATCCCTGTAATTGGAATAAATTTAATCAATAAACCATAACATTGTTAAAGAATTTTTAAGCTTTAAAAATTAAAACGTGCTCTTATTTTACATTGAAACATGGCAGTTGATTAGGAGAGACCTATATATTTTTGTATACGTATTTTGTGTGTGTGTGTGAGTTTGTGTGTTGGTTTGTGTGTGAGTGTACGATTCAGATTAGTATCAAAATGCAAAAAATACTTGGACACTAAAAAGACTGAAATATTAAAAGACTTGGAAAGAGTAAAACACAAATTTTTTCACACTGGTTTTAAAAAAAATAATAATTCATTTATTCAACGGCCAAGAAATGTTACATATAAACAACATCATATAAAAAGTCATCTGCAAAAATATACTTCCTGCATTATTCTTTTAGACGTAAGTAACTAAAATTTATATTTATTGGAACGAAATCCTAAATCTATTATTCGTTTCATAAATTTCTTTAAAAAAAGACTATGGTATATGATATGTTAAAATATGGGCCTTTTTGTTTATATCCAATCTCAATCTGAAATTCTTAGATAAAATTTGTAGAAATTGTTATCTTGTCCTATTTAACAACAAAACTGAGATAAATTTGAGTCTATCCTCTAATCTGCTGTGACATAAACGATTATTTACTTCTCCTTCTTTAACATCGATCTGCAGTTTTCCGAGAGATAATTAGACGACGCCAAGTTAGACGTCAAGTAGTAAAAGCAAAAATAAAAACATGCCGCAAGTACAACTGAGAAAACCGCTAAAACCGCAATAAATGACACTTCATCCCATACAATATAACTTCATCTCCTCCCTTAATAGCTTTATCCTTGCTCTTTCACCCCCTCCTCCCTCACGCGCGCTCATCCCTTAGTTTTGTTATCTATCTCTCTTATCCCCCTGTTCCGATCAACGATGCTAAAAAAATAGAAAAAAGTTGTAAAAAAAAGAGTGAGCCAGTCTATAAATAGAAAAAGGTCAGAAAGAGATTTTGTAAGGGTTTTTAATTTTGTGTCTGTAGACGTTTTTTTTTAGATAAAAGTGTAGGCAGAGAGTATAAATTTACATTACAATGTAGACGGCAATCGAATACTATAGAATTTTGTTGCTCCTAATGTGAATAGAAGTAATCTGAATGTGTATAGTTTCTGAGAAAGTGGAAAGAAAATAAAAATGCTCCTTAGCGCCCTTTTTATTTATTTGAAACATTGTATACATGTATTTTTTTGGTATTGGTGGCTTAGCCAATCTATTTATCTCACACTTTTCTCTTTCTTTTCCTCCAGCTTTTTCTCTCTTTTTATACAAGTAGAGAGAGTATCATTATTATTAGAAAAATCCCATATACGAGGTATCCAAGTAAATAAATAGCATTAAATAGTTTTATATATGTAATCAATAACCATGAACTAAATCACCATACATCTAACAAACGAAGCAATAAATAGAAATAAACTAAGAAAACAGTCTTACAAACTAAGAATAAAGTGTTAAACATAGTTTTAAGTCCAGCCAGGTTTACTCTAAATTTTGATAAAAATTAGGCTGCAAGGAAAAGAAAATAGTAGAGACTTTATATATATATATAGAGAGAGAGAGAGGTTTAAGATTATGAGGTCTATTACCAGTAACCCTCATACCGTTTCGTAAATAATCCACAAAAAATGGAAGACACTCGGTTTTTCAACGTTTATAAATTTTGATGTCGTCAAATCATAGAAAACGCACAATTTTTTTTCCTTTCTTCAGAAGTCATACACTTTCGGAATTGAAGAAAATCGTCGAATCACATAAATATCCACGTCCTTGTATCGTCCAAAATCACGTAGAACTAGAAATTAAATGTACCACACAACCATCGTCTTTTATGAGCATCTTCTTTTCTAGCTTGTTATTCTTTTTTTTTAGTTTGGTATTCTTGTCTAGGAGATTAATAAGTTACGGAAAAGGTCGACCCCACAAAATATGGGAAATGTCTACAACCTTAGGATTATAAAAATGATTTATTAAACATTGAAGGGTGAAATGAGATGTATTGAACACATAAGGACTTTTTCCTACTTCTCATCTTGAGTATCGCTCGGCGTTCATCTCAATCTTCTTCCGTGCAATGCACTATAGGTGGGGCGTGACTTTAGTGGGGATTGCTCCACTCGACATAACAGGGGGAGGTGGATGCGATAGTGCACATATCCAACCCTTACACATCAAATGTAACTCAATAAACGATCAAAGAATTCCCCCTGTCTTCTAATGTAGAATATATATATTCTATATAGGATGACAATGAGATTTTATTACACAAGAGATAATTCAGTTTAAAGTTTAGGCAAACATCAAACTTAGTATTTATTTCATACACAGTTCAAATAATCTTTGCTGTTAAAATTAATTTTAAATATTTTCCAAGTTTGTATGCGCTGCGAAAAGCCTGCACTGTTTCTCAACACTTTTTATTAGCTCTCCTTGACAAGCATTAAGAAAAGTATATGTGAACTAATTATAACGGAAATAACGAGAACTTTTTTTCATCTTAAACTTTATATTCTTAAACTATTCGTAATTACAAATTCCCATAGCTGGGGAAAATCTTTTATTTTAGTTTTTACCATTTTGAAGAAAGTATGCATGTGTTTTGATTAAACAGAGTTATTATGGAAACTATTTCATATTACGATTTTGCCTTTTGGTATAGCACCAGTTATTCCAGTAGCGTGCATAATATTTTATTCATATTACTTAAAAGGAAAGCAATGAAAGGAAATTTAAAAAATCACCACTTTGGTTATTTCTGCCTGGTTTATACGATAAATTAGTAATTAACTCTATAGCTAATGTGCAACGCGTCACCATAAAATTTGCACATTGCTATTAAAGAGAAGTACATTAACTTCTTTTTCACCCTTCGCCTACAATGATTTACATCTTTGTTTAGCAACACTTATATCATTCAACAAATAACGTGGTTGAGATCATTATTCTGTGCAGTTAATGATGCTGATATTTTAATAATAATTTCAAAACTATTATTAATATAAAGCACGATTAACTAGTCTTATTTATATGATATTTGATTATATTAGAATTTATTGTATATATGTTTATTCATTTGATAATATTTTAACACCAATCTGTAAATGAAAAGTAAAATTGATATGTGACAAAATGGTAATAATTGTTTTCAGAACAAATCTTACATGTAATAACATATAAATCTAGTAAATTGTTTATTTTAAATATAAATTAATCATAATATAAGTAATTGTGTCTATATATTTATTTATTCCCGTGAGTTTTAGTTTTTGGAACTTTTAAAATTCAAATTTACGCATCAAAATTCTTTCAAATTTTTTAATATTAAATAGAAAGGCTTATATTGGTTTTGATTTTAAGAATTCTAGTAAAAAGTAACATTTAAACTATTGAAGAATTTGAAAATTATTTACTACGTTCAAATTAGGAACATATTAACATTTATGCCAACACACTACTCAGGTTTGTATTTGTTAATCGGAATGTAAAAATATGAATTACATTTTTAGGAAGGACTTTGTCAAGTCTTCAGTTAATTGTTTCTATTTTTAGTGTCTGTTTAAGTAAAGCAAATCGCACAATACATGCAAATCTGTTCAATAAACGGTTTATAGCGGTTTTTAATGAAAGGCTGAGCAATTTGCGTGCTGATAATAGAGTAAATATAAAACTAATAAATATTGTGATTATTAACATGTGAATCACATAATTTTCTAATTATCAAATACACATGGTTACGGAAATTTCGGACTTTGCCTGTTATCTGCTTCACTGCTGAAATGGTATTGTAGTTGAAAAGATCGTTTGCGAATTAATGTTTGCCAGTTCTTAGCTTCACTGCCGAAGTTGTCATGTAGCTGAAAAGATCGTTTGCGAGTGAGAGTTATATTACCGTCGTATTGCAAAGCAATGTGGGGTTTGTTAGGGATGGGTCTCGTTATTTAACGAGGTTGAAACTTGAGCTGCCCCCACTCTATCCTAACGACCACATCAACGAGAGGACATTGAACCACGGTAGATCTAATGTGCATCGGACCCCATCTACACGTTGAATACAAGGTCATGCCGGGGAGGGGTATTGTAGCTGAATCGTGTGCATGAGTCCTGATGCTACTAAAAACATACCATGCGTGATTGAATGATTATTTCTTTATGAATGTTAATGAAGGAAAAAATAACTATGGTCGCATGATATTTTAATTTTGAACAACGGTCATATGAAGAGGATAGTTCATGAGTAGGTGCCTTCCTCTCCAAACTTCTACTTTTGGCCACGCAAAGATTTTGAGCCTAGACAGCATTAAAGTGTATCAGCTGTTCTAGACAGCACCATGACTCGAATCACCCCTCCATGCAACATGGCTGATTCACATTAAGTCTGTTGAGAGGTCAACTCAGGTGCATTTTTTTCAGTTGGCCATGTTTCCGAAATTACGTGGTGCATCGCCAATAATCTTGCGTTATTCTATAAGTGCAGCATTAAGGCTGCCTTAGGCTAATGTTAAAGAATAGGACCTAAATTTAGAATATTTTTTTCAGATATAAAAGTACTTAAACACGAATATTATTTTCTGGCTTCACTATCCTGTAACGAAGCATTTATTTTGTCACACTACTCATTTTTATCCGAGTTGACAGATTTTTTTCTTTCATAAAATGTGTTACGCATTTTTTGTCCTATTCCGTAAGGCTAAATGATCTATCCTTTCACACGTTAGAAGAAAAAACTAATTATTTATGAAATATTTTGAAATTTTAAAAACACTATGTTATAAACAAATGCATGAGTTACAATGTCAAAAATTTTTATAAAAATTGAAGCATTTTTTTTTGTCAGAAAATGTGTTTCGCGTTAAGTTCGCGCTCTCATACATCTGACAAAAACAGCCTTAATGAACAACTATTCCATTTGCCATCCCTTAAAAACTAATTTCTCGTCCAAATATGTAGCCGAATATTCATAGTAGAACTATAAATATTCGCAAAATATATTTTATTACATATATTTTACTCAAGATTTTGTTGTTGTTATTATTTAAACCAAAATGGTAGAGAACGATATCTATAGCTAAATCTAAGTACGGTTTCAGTACTGCAGAGATATCTCAAAATATCTCACCGAAGAAACGTTCTAATTTTTGAATTTTATTCTGTAATAGTAAACGGAGGCCATTTTTACAAGCTGCACAGTAATGTACTAATTTGCTAATCCTTTATTCTACCAATAAATACATCAATATAAACTCCCATACGTATTTCAGTAGATTTTTAAATCAGTACATTTTAAGACATCCGCACATGTTGAAATGGCCAATTTCTACCAAAACACAAATTTTGGGCATTTCATTAAATGGAATAGAGCAAACTTTAAACATCACAAAAAATATCTTATTTATTTCTTCGTTACTTAGAGGCAGAGTTAAACAAAATATATAAAATTAGAAAAACGAAAGTAGTTCTACCAGAAGTAGGCATTTAATGTTTCAAAACCCATAGCATAATGTGCCTTATAACTCAAGATCATATAAATGTATTTCCATAAAACTTTTTGCACCTGATATTTATATTGTCTTCTATATAAAGTACAATAATAATTCTTATTGTGTGAATATTTTTTGAGTTATGGTTTGTTATTTCGATAATAACCTCATAAAAATGTCACATTCATAATAATGTTTATTCGATCAACTCTAAAATTTTTATATTTTAATATGAAGCGTTACATTTCAGTACAATTACTAGATAAATGCGTATAGTTTATTTTAGGAATATTTTTGTGATATAAGTTTCTTTTTTCTCTAACAGCTACATAGAACTTTATAAACTTGCTAAAATTTCATTTATAACTGTGACTTTTAAAAAATATAGATATTGTATTATAAATAGAGAAAGTGATAATTAAAAATTAATATTTATTAGTTTTTATCTCTAAAGAAGGATTTATAATGTTTTAGTATGATATTTTTTTCAAAAGTATTCAGAAGGTGTTCGCCAGATAACTTAACACAAAAAAGTATTTTTTGATTTTCAGTTTGTAAGGAGCTCTGTATAAAGAAAAACTTCTCTCTTTCTCTGTCACACACACACACGTCTATAATATTTCATTATTTTTTTTCAAAAATAATAAAAATACTCTGCTAAGTTCAAAATTCAACACAAACATTTATTTAATAAGGAGCATTCTGCTTAGAGAAATACGAGTATTTATGGGTGTATAAAAATGCGACATCGGCTGAGTTATTTACATCGATATTTTTACCGAAGCAAAAACCAGTAAAGAGAGTAAATTATCGTTCCACAAATGAAACGTTTAAAAATATTATTAAAGCTAATGCATCTTTGCATATATTCTGACCTTTTTTTGTTTGTTTTTCATCCAGTATCTCATCATTTTTTCCCTTCTCTTTCCATTGTGTAATTTGATTTATAAATTAAAAAAAGAAGAAAAAGAAAATCAAAGAGAAATTACGCTGTCGTAGCAGAAAAAGAGAGAGGGGAAAAAATTCGAAGAAACAAACATCCAGAGCCATATCAAATGAACTCTTCTTCTTTGAAGAACAAGTTAGCGACTTCATTTATTTACTAAAACCATTAATTTTGTTAATGAAGATGCAATATTGCGCCGTTTCACCGATGTTTCTTTTCTAAGGCTATTCTTTTTTTTATAATTAAGTTTATATATTTTGTTTTTCTTTATCTTTTTCTTTTCTTTCTATTTTATTTTGCTTTTCAGGACTTAGTAAAAAGTGTGGATAGCTTTTGTTGTGTGACGTTTACACTACGTCATATACTGTTAAAAATGAATCCAGCTTTTCGTATCATAGCCGGAGGACCCTCCGTGGGAAAAAAAAGAAAGTTTTCTAGAATAAATAAAATTTCCCGCGTCCAATTAATTAGATTATACTTATTCCTTCTAAAAAGTTTTAAAAACTTCCTTTTTCATTTGCAAATAAGTCAAGGTTATCGAATTAATTCAAAACATGTGTATATTGTAACATTTCAATACAATTTAGTGCTGCTAATTCTTATAAACTGAACAAAAGGTATAATTTAGAATGTCAGATAATTGATTAGATAAGGGATATGGAGCAGCAAAGGCTATTATCCAATATTAAATAATTTTGGCTAAAATACTGAAATATAGAAAATGCTTTCAATTTTTGAAGCATTCGGTTATTTTTCATTGGATTTTAAAATTAATTAACTCATTTCTTTGTGGAAAATGAAGAGAAAATTTAACAATAAAAATAATCTAATTGTAGTTTTTAATCTTACTTTAAACCTCATTTCATATGTTAAATAATTTTGTTCTTAAATATAAATGTGATTGACGAGTGTTCATAGTCATGAAATAGTGACCAGATTTGGATTAGCAATTGTGGATTCCAGACTTGGTTTTTTTAGGGAACCACTGTGTAGAAGGGCTGGTGTGCAGTAAATATGTCAAAGTTCGAAGTCCACATGTAGGTATGTTGTGAAAGTTTTGAGAGTGAGGCGAGTTTTCATTTATAATTATAAAAAAGTTTAATTTATTATCTTATGGTGAATCACAGATGTTACCAAATGTTACATATTTTTGAGGGGAAAAAAACTTTCTGAAACTGCGTGAGTGCATTTGCGTGTGTGAGAGAGATAATATCTACTTTAAATTCTAATCTCATATTTGTCCTCTAAATGATAATTCAGAATATTCTATTACGAAACGCGTCTCATTTCATCTCGCATTAAAAGATTAAAACATATTTTGACTGGTTTATTAGTAGTTCTTCATTAAAAGGATTAGACCTAGAATTTTGGATAGATTTATTGGTTAAAGAACATCGTAATAGCTTACACGGGCCTTTCTGAGCGGTTTAAACTTTCCCCCAAAACACTGGGGGAATTTCTAATCATAAAATAATTTTTTTTGTTTGAGCAAGTGATTTTAATTTTTACATTGCATTTTTTCTTGTTTTTCTTTGAGTCTTCAAATGTAGTAAACAAATAATTCTATTCATTGTACTTTTGGACTTGAGCATTGAACAGGCACAATTTTCTCACCTGCTGTTAAAATAAAATGGGATGTAATCAAGAACACACGCATACAAGTTCAGGGTGGATTTCTTTTACTTGCTTATTATTAATATCAATATGTAACACTACACAGCTACGAGTTTTGGAAAACATCTTAGTAGTTCTATTATTTCTTTGAAAAAAAAATTATTTTTGAAAGATTTACTATAAAGTACTGGAACGAAAATGTACATTTGAATTAAAATACATTTTATTATAGTCTATCTCTTAAAAATTGTGGATATATAAAACTTCTATGAGACTTATAGAAGTTAAATAATATTCTCCGATAGATGATTATTAAAAGTAATGTTTATGGAATTTGCAGTCGATTAACTCCATAAAAAACATCAGTATATTCCTGGCGTATAACGCGAATCTGAACTTTATCACTGTATTTTGTAAATGTTAGCTATATTCGCCGTATAACGTGCTACCTTTTTTACAAAGAAACCTGAGGTGTGCATGTGCAATGCTCTTATCTTCGAAGTCTAGAAATAATATTTGAGTGGATAATAAAAGCCTGGAATGTAAAATTAATCCAGATATAATTAAAAACTCCTTTAAAAATTTAACATATGTATATCTTGCAATCTGAATGAAATCGAATATAATATTTATTTATGGATCAGAGCAACAGTAATGATGAAAACGATGTAGAATTTTATAGAATTCGATGATGCAACTATATAATAATGCAACCACTAGCAGTAAAGTTCGGTGAATGAAGTCATAACGGCCGATCTGGCAACACTGGAGAAACAAAACGCTGCAAATGCGTAGCGGCAGGTGTTGACCATCTGCCCCCACAGTTGCTCAGTTGAACGTCGTTTGTATTCCGTGTAAGACTTGTTTTACAAAGTTCTTGTTAAGTGCGTTGGTTCTTACCTAAGAACAGGAAAATAAACAAACAGAACATCAATTTAAAGTTTTGTTTTAAGCTTGACAAGACATCAAAAGAAATGCGATGCTGGTACGTGTTTATGAAGATCAAGCATTGTCCATGAAGAGTGATTACGAGTGTTTCGTCCATTTTTGAGAAGGCCGGGAAAATCTTTCTGACAAACCACGTAGTGGAAGACCGGTGACCTCCGTCAGTGACGAAAACATTGAGAAAGTGAGTAAATTAATCACGAAAGATCGTCGATTAACTGTGCGTATAATATCTGGACGATAAATGCTGCAAGGCACATTGTAATTTTGTTCCGTGTTATTAAATGTCTACGCACGGTACGGCCCTAGTACGCACAACATGTTTCTTGGTTTTTTGTTCATGACAATGCTCACCATCACACAGCAAATATCTTCAAACAGTTCATGGCCAAAAGGGGGTGGGGCAAACTGAGCATCCACCATTCTCGCCAGATCTCAATCTTCCTGATTTCTCCCTAGTCCCACGACTCAAACTCGTTTTGAAAGGAAAAATGTGACGATATTTTTGGCATCTATTGAAGCGGGACGAGGCTTTTGAACTCCATCTCAAAAGAAGACTTCTTGCAAAGTTTCCAGAATATATGTAGCAGATCTCAGTGGTGCATAGTTATAAGGGGGGGGGGGTGCTCGAAGGACAGTAAGGTAACTTTCGTTAATATTTCATCTATGTTAATGTTGCAGGACTATTTACCAAACTTTATTGTCAGATACTGTATAACGTAAAATGAAGACGACGCACTTTTCATGTTATCCAGTGATAACAGTTCACAAGGAATATCATTTCACTCAAATAAACAGTATTTATATCAGTGCTTCTCAAATTTTCAATATTTGCGAACCAACATTCAATCATAATTTTCATTGCCTCCCCTCCATACAATAACAATGTATTGAATTCAATTATACTATGCTTTGATTCTAAAGCTAAAATACGACTCTTACCTCTTAAGTGTCACTGGTGTATATAAACGTATCACTCAGCCAAAGCTTTATTTTCCCCCGACGCATATATGTACGTCTTGCCGAAGTACGATCTTTTCTGTGCACTGCTATCCATGAAATTATCCCGAAGGCTATGAAATGCAATAAAAGGACCTTGACAGTGTGTCCGGTGGAAATGGGAGCGAATTGCGTGACTTTTAATCGGCAGTTAAGGGATTAATTATAAACCGTACAAATTATCAAGATAAGAGTTAGTTTTTGTATATAATTTTATGTATGACAAAATCATGGGTCACTGATAATTATTAAGTTTGTTCTAAACTTAGTATTGTTAAAATAATTATCAAATACATTGGGCAGTATTGATGCATTTATAAGTATATTATATCAGTGTAAATGTGAGTTTTATTTTTTATTATGTCAGAATGTATTTTGTTTACTTTCAGTAATTTAGTAATTTTTTAAAATAATCTTTTGATTTAGACTTTTAATATGCTCGTGTGCCTTCCTCGTAGAGGTATTACGCCCCCCAATGGTGGGGGAAGGGGGCATGCCCCACAGTTTGAGAAACGCTGATTTAAATACACGCAGAAACTTTATTTTTTATGCACATATTTTCTTTATTTTTTTAAAAGAAAGCTATTGTTCGGCATATAACACGCACTCGTAAATTTTTATATTACTTATTGAGTTAAAAGGGCTCATTATACGCTGGAATATACGGTATTTGTAATGCTAACAGTTTCCTCAATGCATTCAATATTTAAAAATTAATTTAATTCAGTTAATTGTTAAAAAAAACAAATTTTAAATTATCTGTCACAACACACTTCACGTATTGAAATCTTCATTCATAGGCACAAAAAGTTTTTGGTGCAATTTCTAAAACTTAGCAAATAGTTATAAAGCAGTAGCTATTTAAATAAAAATGAAAGTAAGAATTATTTCAACCAACGAGAGAGGTTTTGCCATAATTATGTACACTCCCACTTTCAATCCTTTTTACACTCTTTACAAAAAACTTATAAAAAAGAAATTGTGTCTAGACTTGAATTTTTCTTAAGTAATACAACTGCCGCGAATTGGTTAATTTGTTTCAAAATGAATCCTAGGATACACAAAGAAATGGGAAATTAACAAGAAATTGAATTCATTCACACACGTATCCAAATTTTACATAGAAAACCTCCCAGGCCTTTAGTCGTTAAAAACGTTTCCTATGTACCTAACCACTCTTTGGGTAGAAACTTTTTTTTTCTTGCTTAATTTTCCTTTCTTTTTTTTAAGAATACACTTTTCTTTCTCTAAGTGTGAGATTTATACTCAATTGCTAGGGCTGGAACAATAGAAAAAGAAGCAAGCTCTGAAGAGAAAAGGGGAAAATAAAAGCGAGAGAACGTTCCCCCCCCCAGTTGGAATAATGGTGGAAGATGAAGTTCGAAATAAAACTAAGGCTGAAGAAATAGGAAAGCAAACTCAACAGCTCTGAAATTTCTTACTGTGTGAATACGCTGGTGTTCATTAAACTTTCAGAGCACAGTTAAGGTGTGCATTGGTGTATACCGAGCGATTCGTGGAAAAGAAGTGCAAGTCAAAGAATACGCGATGTTTTTACTTCTCACGGTTCATTGCATTACAGAGGTGAGTTGTTTCAAAAAATATGGCTCTAGTTTTATAGTCTTGTATTGAATGTAATTTATTTATTGATAGAAAAAATGTATAAATTTTTTTAAAAATATGTCGTTTGATACTTTTGTACTATTTAATATTTAATATGCTGTTTTATTTCTATATTAACATTCGACATCTGGCAATGCTAACTTATGTTTTATATTATCGTTTGGTCTTATCATTTTTGCTGCTTCATGGTATGCTGTTTTATTTCTATGTTTATAATAAGCATCTGACAATGCTAATTTTATTTTACGTTCTCGTTTGGTTTTATTATTTTAAAGGTTTCTAAGTATACAGTTTTATTTCTGTGTCTATATTCGACATCTGGCAATGCTAATTTGTATCTTATGTTATCGTTTGGTGTTATTATTTTTGCTGCTTAACACTGAACAGTCCATTTGTTCGTCGTTCATGTTTGAATTGGCTATTTCTTTTCTTGAAGTCTTATTTAGCAGTTCTTAGATTCTTCACACGTAAATAGAAAGCTGTAAATGCAATGGTTTTAAAATGTAGTATGCATCGAATGAAAACAGCTTTAATGTTTTAAGTATTTGAATATATTAAACGAGAAAGTGCTGCCTGAGATTTCTCGCTGGTAATGAAATATTCAGAGATGAAGAAAGTTCTAAACCAAACGAACGTAAATTAAGATTTTGAAGCAAAATAGACAAAGTATAGCCTTTTAAGGAAACTCGGATATTTATTATTTAAATCGTATGCTGTGAATATATTAAATATAAAGTTGTAGCTAAGATGAGTAGCAATTTTTGCGTTAGTAGAAATTGAAACGAAATCACATTTAGTGGTGATTGTATCTTTTTGTAAGAATGCTATAGGAGTTACAGGAAATAGTATAAAAGAGATATCATTTAGGACTAAATGATATAAAAAGAAAGAAAAAAAATAAAGTAAATTCATCATTATGCAATTGGTAATTTCCCTCAGAGAATGACACATATTAGCTATTAATTCAGTAAACAATGATGATTGCATATGATTTTAATTATTTTTTCTATAGAAATCAATTTTATTAATAGCATGTTGTTTTCGATTCAAAGCTAGAAAAAAAAGTCATGTTCAGTTTTTTTCTTTAAAAAATAGAAGATTATTAAGAAATATGAATCAGAAATATGCTATATAGCGAAAAATTTGTATGTTTTTGTGAAAAATAATGTAAAATATGACTGATTTTTATTTATTTCTACATTACACACAAATAAGAATCGATAAAACAGTTATTGCGCGTTTAAATAAATCCCACTGACAGAATGAATGTTTTGCGTACAAATCAGCATATAACTTATGATACAAATTCCTCTCCACGCAAAATCACTAGGAATACATAATTTGAAAACAAAATATATAATTCGTTTAAAAAATAGTATTTTACACCATTCAGTATATATTTAGAAATATCATAAACACATTCTGTACAATCTGTACTGTAATAATTATTTCGTTGGTACAATACTTCAAGTATTTTTCTCAGGATTACAAATGGTATCTCCATTACAGTAATCAGGAGAATTTTAAGGAGAATGGAAAAAAATCAAGCATAGTTAAATTGCAAGATTGCTAGGCATGCCAACAATTTTGCTTCACATTTGCCAATCCATATATTTAGACATATAATTCCTTATCCATTTTTCAAAACTTTATCAGCAAAGATTTCCATAGATATCCTATGCTTCATTATAAATGCAAATATTTCTAAACACATTACATATTCTAAAAAAAAGAACATATTATTCTTATCTACCATATATTTCTTCTATCATTAATTAAAATTCATTCTTTTTTACTACTATTATCCATATCTTGAAGCCCAGTGGCCGAGTGGTTGTGTATCACTATTCCACACCACAGGGACGAATTTCAAACACCGGACTGGTCAAGGTCGACTCAGCCTTTCATCGCTTCAGTTGGTCGATAAAATGAGTACCAAACTTGCTTGGGAACTGAACACTGGGGATTTCGCGTCAGACTGACCACTTAACCGAAATATCTGCAAATGCACCCCAGCACCTAAGGTCACGAAAATTGAGATAGGCACAGTAGGCCTTGACCCTCATGAACTATTGCACCGCTGAGTTCAGTTCACTTCAGTTATCAATGTTTTTCTTTTCTTCAGTAAATTTTATTATGAAAATTCCAATTAGTATAGAAAGTATTAGCTTAATTTATACTTCAAAAACTAAAATAAAGCAAAAATGAAGAAAGGCTTTATTAATATAAAGCTAGAAAAAATGTTCTAAAATAGAAACAAAACCTTACATTTTCTGAGTTTGTATCTCAAATTATATTTTGAGCATCCATTAAATTATTAAAACATGCATTAGTTGTTTTTTAAAAAAATAATGAGATTTTTTTGTTTGATGCGATTGAAATCAAAATCTTTTCATCAAAACAAAAATGAATCAATTACTTTTTTTTAAAATTCTAGTTCTTACGGAAAAAACATAAAAAATACAAATTAAATTTGTTATTATCTTATCATTTTTTTAACTTTTACAAAACAGCTTTTTAAATGATGATGGTTCAGGAACGTAATTACTATATTGTAACACGAGAAAATGCACCTTAATTACAGTTAGTAATGCAATACTTTAATGGATATTTTGTAAAAAGGAATGACGAAGCTTTAATATAGTTTGTATTCTTAAAATATTTCCAGGAGATTCTTTTTAAAAAAACAATTTGTTCGACACATGATTTTTTAATAATTCATCGTCTGTAAAAATATTAACTATTTCATTATTAGCATGTAAAAAAACAGGCAGATGCAGCAAAGGAAATATATTTTTACTGTGTATATTACTTAGCATTTTAAACTTCAAAAATTTTAGGAAACCTTTGAAGCTTGGAATTTTATGCGGTGAGTACTTGTCTTTTGTTCTTTTGATGCTTTCTATTGAACGTAAAAAGATTATTCATAATAAATTGTTATCATTTAAAATTATTCTTCCTTTTGTTTCGCCGTTTAAAGTTTAAAAAAATATTTTTGTCTATTATTACTTTAATTATATATGCTCTTCTATTCTATTTGTAATATTCAAATAACACACAGGAAGAAACAAAATAATTATCATGTTATTAATTAATTCACAATCATCTGTTTTTTTTCTGCGCAGCATTAATATAATTTCGGTTTATTAATTAATTGAATAATATATTTTAAGACTATTAAAATTAATAATAAATTTTATAAACAAAACTTTAAATGATCTTTTTTTCAGTATTCTTAATGTTTTACAAGCTGAACTAGATAAATTATCCATGGGTGAAATATATATATATATAATAAAGTAAATGTCAATAAGCCCGAAAGCGTTTGAAAATTACTACTCAAATTGAGAACAAAATTCAGAAGGGACTTCGAAGGTTTCCCAAAAGTTTAGTTGTAGTTTATTATCCTTTCTGATTGAAGTTGATGGAGAACAAAAGAGGTCAAAGTTCTAAAACTTCGACTGAATTTTAGGCTCAATTTACCATCCCGGAGGAATATTTACACAGCTTTGGCGTAGAATTTCTGAAAAGTTTTCAACTGTAAGAAAATATCGCGCGCAGGTTGAGAAAGAAAGACTTACACCATTATTTTCTGTTTGCCTCCGAGACGGTTGTAAGGCTAAAATAGAAAAGAATGAAGTGCAGAGAGAATGAGAAAGAGAACACTTTTAGAATTTCATTTATTTTTCGACTATTCTGCATCTCAAAGAAGAAAGGAAGTTTCCAATTCGAATGTTTATGAAATTACCCTCCCTTTCCATCCCTACGCATTCGAAAAAAGGGAGGTTCCAGGATTGAAGTGCGAAAATTCTAACGACGTGGCCTTTTCTTCTACTACTACATCCCTTCTATACCCCATTTTTTTTCGTACTTACTTTCGCTCGAATTTTTATTTTTTTATTTTTGCCATTTTTATTTTCATTCCGCGCTCATACACACCTTCCAGAAATCTTGGTCGGCGTGGAATCTGAATTCCATTTTGTTTCCGGTTCGTCGAAATCGAACAAGTGAAATGACGTAAGTCGACCCCCCCCCCCCGTCTTCTTTTTTTTTTTTAACTTGTTCGAATCTTCGAAGTGAATGAAATGTTAATAAGGAAATGCAAATGGGCATTTGCATTTGAAGAAAGGCGACAAAAAGTCACGTGGTACCCCTATTGTAATCATACGTTTTCTGGCATAGATGATCGTAGTAAACAGGAAATACATATAAAATGCGCTTATTATTTCATTTAAATTTTCGCCTGAAATTGCGTTGCTATATTTCATATGCAAAATAAAACGTCAGATGCAAATCATTGCAAACATTTTTTTTACGTAATTACAAATACGCATTCCATGCATATATATGAATTTGTTTGAAGAAAACATTTTCATGAGTTAAAATGAGAAAAAATGATAGCTAAGCTATATTAAGAAAATGCTCTGAATTAATAACAATAAAAGACCAATCCTTTCTGATAAATTATGGGTAAAAGTTTTTTTTTAAAGATAAAGCATTACAATAAAAAAAACTATTAGAAAAATTTGCAATTACATTTCGTTTCTAAAGAGAAAAAAAAATTGTTGTAAATCAAGACAGAAATTAGAATGCATAATATAATTTCTATTATTTGAATTTTTTTAACAATTTTTAAAAACACAATATAGCCCAGAAACAATAAAAATAATATAATTTTCTACAATAAAACCTATAATTAAAAGAATATTTGTAAAGTAAGTGAAAAAAATTATTGAAAAGTCATTATACATTCAAACCATTAAATAAAGTTTGTGAAATACATAACTTATTTAAGTTTCTAAAGGTGAATACAAAAGTTATTTTTCCAACATTTTAATTTTTATTTTATAATGATCTTCCTAAGTTTTGTATTTAATTATTGCTTCTAAAAATACTTTAATAAATAATTTATGTTGCTATTATTTAAGAGGTAGAAACATTTCAATGCAATAAGAAATAAATATAATTTTTAAATACTTTTTTGGTTTGTACCAACACTTAAACTATCACCTTATTTGAGAAGTTGATAGAAATGTCAAAATTCAGTAGCATGCAGAAATTAAATTAAGAAATAAGTTTAGTTAAAAATCAGAGTTTAAGCACTTAAACTTTCCTAATTTTCTTAATTGTAATTTGTATTTTAAAACTGTCAAGTTTGTACATTTCAATTAAAACTTTTCATATGAATTCTTGAATAGATACGAATAACTCGATCATAAGCATTTTCATTTTTGTGTTAATGTTTGATTCGTAACCTCCGGGCAAAATACTTTGTGCCATGATTGGATTCTACTCAAAATAAATTTTTATTCTCCAAGTAGTTATTTCTTGAAGGCTTGTTAGTTTTTCTTTTTTACAAAATACTTGTCACAATCGTTGAAAATTACAATCAAGTTAAATTCGTAATTAAAGTTATTCTTTTAAATCTCAGAAATTGTAAGCAATTCTTTACAAACTGTCTACAAAGCAAGATTACAACAGCTGCAATAATAATAAGGAAATACTTTTACGTTAATTTAGCAATATATAACATACAACAGAACGTATGGATTTTTAAAATTTAGTTAATCAGTTTTATTAAATAGAGATTTTACTTTATTTAAGTGACGTTAATATAATTGTTGTCACTAAATAAAGTAAAATCTCAAAAATGTTTTCAAATCATACTATTTAATGGAGAAATTTGTCAGAAAAAAATTGTATACATAAAATGGTGTCTTGATTAAAATATATAAATAATTTTGTATTGTGGAATAAATAAGCACCCTAAAGTAATTATTTGAAAAATTTTGCAGCAAATGAAGTGATTTCGGTTTCTTAAGACTATAGATGTTTTTTTTTTATGTAATACTTTTACAGGTCATAAATATAACACACAACAAATAATTATTGCACAATTTTTTTTCTCATGCAGTTTTCATTTTTTAATTATTACTAAAAATACATTGAAGATGTCCTAAAGTTTCTTGCTTTTTAAAAAAACACAGTTGCTATTGACAAAATAATATTGGAAAGTCCTAAAAAACCATATTTAGAGTTCTTAAAAAACACAACAGTTATTTTTTTTTAAAAAAATTCTATGTATGTTTTATGAGAGTTTACAGTCTAGTTATTTATGAAGAAATACAGAGTTTAGATATCGTATGGTATTTTGGAAGCCCAAGAAAGCATTTTTAAATCCCTTTGCATTGTTAACATGGGGATTGAATCATACTCATGTTCAAACACAATAGTAATAAATCATCTTATTCACATCTACTAGTGTGCTTGGTTTTTCTGTATATTCTTTTATGCTATCACCTAGAGGTTATCGTCATGAATTTGTATCCGGTGTGTCATGAGTTCGAGCCTTTGTCCCACTGAAGGCCTGCCGTGTAGAGGAGGTGATTTACTTTAAATGAGTTGATGATGTAAGTCCTTCCGTTGGTGTGGTGTGGTAATTTAAATAGGGAGAGGTGAAAGCTCAAGTGTCACTTTTTCCAACTGAACGAGGTTGAAAGCTATGAGGTCCGACTGCAATAGCAATCGCGTTGCTTTTATAGAGCGACGTCAATCAATTCTTACCCTCACATATTTTATGATTTCACATAGCAACGAATTTCTCTCGCACTTTTGCAGTTAATTAATAATTTCCGTAATAATTAGAGTGCTACTAGATTTCCTGACAACCTAACTCTGGTGTTTCTTCTAGGATCGTTTCGAGTATGATATTTTCATTTCGCAGTATGGGCAAGATCATTCAAGTTGACACTTCTTTTTCTTATTCTTAATATAAGTATTTTGTGCTGTTTCTTACACATACTTATTTCATCATAGTATTGCACAATAATCTGAGAGATAAGGAATGAGGATGTGTTATTTTATTCTACTCGAGAATATAATGTTCACACGGGCAACGAACTCAGCACAATTCGAAAAAACGATTTCATACTTGAAGTTTGTCCATAAACGTCAGTTTGTCACAATCTACCATTCATAAGTAAATAAATCATTAAGTAAAACATTAATAATGATCCCATAACAAGTAAGGCGAGAAGGCATTGAAAATTTATACTGGATATAACAGAAACAAAATTTAAAGAACTGATTTTTCGTAATTTAGAATTCCACGAAAGCGTGATCAGCATATATTTGCCACTTCTATATCCTCAAAACACATTTAGATTGCTCGATTGATCTTATTTTAATTTTTTTTTATATTTTCGTAGCACTTTAAGGCAACACGAGGGTTATTGGAGTGGTCCTTGTGATTTTGAGACATGATAGAATGCCAAGGACGACACCTGTTTGACACCCACCCCTTCCTGACTTCCACACCACATCAACAGAAGAACGTTTCAGTCTCTATAGATTTAACGTGTACAGGTTTCTCTACACAGTAGACCTTCAGCGGGGCTAGGGAAGCGTTTCTCATACTGTGAGGCGTTCCGCTCTAGGGGGTGATAACTACGAGGTGGGCGCAAGCATATTGAAAAGTCGAAAACAAAAGAATATTTTTAAAATTATTAATTTACTGAAATAAGCACACAAAAAACATTCTGCAGTAATAAAAATAAAATACACATTTACACTGATGCAATATTTTTATAAATGGATCAGCACTGCATGATGTATTTTATAATGAATTTATAAAACTAAGTTAAGAGGAGATTTAATAATTACTAGTGACCCCATGGTCTCATCCTATATAACACTAGCTGAAATGCCCGTTCTTCGCACGGGTTAAGTTTTAAAAACAAAAATTCTTCTATCATAGCAATTATAATATGTTTTTAGGGAGGGTAAAACCCTGTATGAAGTAGAAAACCAAAAATTAAAAACATTTTTTTTTCAAATGAATGTTCACATTAGAAATAATTTTAAACAAATTGCAATTTGGCTTCAAAGTAAATAATAATTTAACAAAAACAAATATTTCAATGTAAGAGAGAAAATTAGCAAGCTAAAGAGTAAATAGATATGAATGAATGTAAATATAAATAAAAATTATTACAGAAAAGTGATAGCAGTAGTGAGTTTCTGCTATGGGAACTATGGGTGAAATAACCTGCAATAGATGAGCAGAAATAAAAAATGAATGATGATAAACTGATTCACTCAATGCTATCATGAATAAGAAATATTAGAAAGCATTCAACAGGAAAAAAATTAAATTAGCATTGCACCCATACCTCATATAATACTATCTAACATCTCAGTAATACATCTAATAGAGTATTAGTTCAGAACTGAAATAGGAATTATAATATTAATTTAAATTAAAAGGTTATTAAAACAGAAAAAGTAAGCCCTAACTTTGATAAAATTGCCATAAACAGTTCTGAACAACACAAAAGCACATAACTGAAAATCTTAAATATTTAAAATTGAAAAAGAAAAAAATATTAAAGTAACCTTACATATAGTATATTGAAATTATAATATTAATTCAAATCAAAAAGCTACTTTAAATAGATAAATTAAGATTTGATTTTGATGAAACTATCATAAGCAGCTCATAACAAAAAAAAAGCATGACAAAAAATATACGTAAATAGAAATTCTAACTTAAAATCACAATATTGACAATCTGTTAATCTCAGTTTACATTGAGTGTCATTTTCTAAAGTTACATTTTTCTACTTTTTTGTTACAATGGAAAAACATGGAATCTGCCAATAAAGGAAAAGGGTACTTATGTATTGGCATCACCGCAGCAAAATTTGCACTACGATATCAAAATAACAGATTCTTATGTGTCTTATAAGGAAAAAAATCAAATTTTGGTGAAAAAAGTACCACTTTGGATGCAGTGACTCTAATACGTAAGTATCACGAAAAGTTGTAACCTTTTTCAATGGAAGAAAATGTAGGTTCTTAGATTTTATTGCACCAATGCCAATGTTCAAAATAACTCGCCAAGTTGGCAACACTGGTTTCATATGTGTCGTACCCGTTCTTCGCACGGGTTAAATTTTTTAAAAAATCCAGCTTTTTTTTTGCAAACATGATACATTTTAAAGAGGATTGAGCCATTACAGGGCAGTGTATCTAAAAGTTAGAAGTTATTTTATTTTATGAGTGTTCATATTGAAATTTTGCTTAACAGTTAAGAATGATTTCATATGAAGTATGTAATGTAAGAGAGAAAATTAACATGCTAAAAAGGTAAATAGGAATGAAAATATAAAAACAAATTATAACGGAAAAGTGATAATAGTAGTATATTTCTGTTATGGAAACTATGAGTAAAATAACATTAAATATATAAATCAGAAGAAAAAATTAATTATGATAAACCATTTCACTAAAATAATATCATAAATAAAATATAAGGAAGCCTTCAATTGGAAAAAAAT
Organism: Trichonephila clavata; assembly: GCA_019973975.1. Lineage (NCBI taxonomy): Eukaryota > Metazoa > Arthropoda > Arachnida > Araneae > Nephilidae > Trichonephila > Trichonephila clavata. The sequence continues at coordinate 731 of BMAO01021662.1, read as the reverse complement.
TAAATTAGTACAAACTAAAATTTTAAAAAATATCTAAAATAGGCCTATATTATAATAAACTATAAAGTTAAAAATTCACTGTTGCATTAAATTACATGAGGAATGGATGTAATACTATCCAACATCTATATTAGATTTAATATAAAATTTAGATGTAATACAATAGAGAAAAAATTAAATTAGCAAGAACCAAAATAAAAAAACCCATCTAAAACAGATTAAAAAGTGCTACATAAAAAAAAAACAATTATGAACCTAATGAGAGAAATACTAAACCTTGATGATAAAAAATTAATTTTTAAACAATACTTTTTTGCAATATTTCGATTAAAAATATTTGTTATTCAGTCGTAAAAAACAAACAAATGAGAAAATACAATGATAAATAATTAATGATCATTGAAACATATCATATATGGACAGCATATGTATAAATTATATGATCTTCATAAAACTAAATAAGGAACATATCAGAAGCAAAATTAAACCTTGATGTCATTAGAAGTCAAATCACATCAACATTGAATTTTAAAGAAATCCAAAGAGAAATATGAGAGAATCGTATCAAGCTGCATCTTTTTTCCACAAACATTTTTGGATCACAAATGGTATAAATAAATTTATATATTTGAAGATTGTCAGAAGCAAAATTAAGCCATGATATGCAATGTGACAAAAAATCTGATTAACATTAATCAACATCTAAAGCGTTTTCCTGTAATGATGAAAAT
>BMAO01021661.1:106155-206530 GCA_019973975.1 Trichonephila clavata | reverse complement strand
AAAAAAAGCAGTTTCTTTGTAAAACTAGAATGTCGGGCACAGTTTTTATGTAATTGAAAACTGCCATGGAGTGGGCAGTAAAAGAGGGGTCAGTTGTCATATAAATAGTCTTCAGTTGGTTGTAAACTGGACCCTCCAAGAACAAAAATAGAAGGCAAAAGAGAGGGGGGAGGGTTTCCTGTCTCGAGCTCCCTTTGAACTTAGAATTCCTCTCTCAACTGTTGTAGAAGATGCTTTTATGATTCTGTGATGTCATTTTCTTTCATCATGACAGCTGTCAGAACATAATCATCAGAAAATGGGATAAAGTAAATGCAAATTTGGAAAAATAATAGCATGAAAAAAATGTTTATTTCAAAGTCAAGAAAATATAGAAAATTAAGAAAAAAGGCATATAATTTATCTTTTATGAAGGAACTATTTACCTCCGATCATTAAGACCAGTACTCATGAGTACTTGGCCTTTCCTTTAGAAATGCCCATTCCCCCCTCCCAGAAGAGGGCGCTTTCATCATTTTAGAGTTGGAATTTCTGTCTACGGGGCCCTTAATATTAAGTTTAATTTTGTTTTGATTGAGAATGAAGTTTATTGTTAAGTTTTGCTTTCTTAAATAATTTAAATCAAAATTTAGTATTAAATCTACCTGAATAAATTATAGTTAGACCAAAAGAGAAAAAGATATATTAATGCCAGTGATTTCTTGAAAAGGATTCACTATATATATATATATATATACATGCTAGAAATTAATCGCTAAAGATTTTATTAGCTATAGCAACCTATTTTAGTTTCAGCATATAATCAGCCTTCTATATGTATATTCCTACAATTTGCCAGTAGCATGGGATTAATTGGTAAATACAAAATATATTTTAGAATTTCTGAAAGTTTTATTTTCTAACTTTTTTGTCTGTCTTTAAATATTAACATCTGCATTTTATATACATAAAATATTACCTTGTAAAAAAAAAAAACATTAGAGACCAACAGAATTTTAGAAATGTTTCAAGATTAATTTTATGTATTTTTTTAAAAAAATCTATTAAGAGTTTATTGCAATATATTTGGAATTTTTCAAGAATTAAAACAATTTGTGCATGATTTGTAGACATTATTCCACACTAATGTGTGGAATTTACATATAAATGTAAATTTCTGAATAATTTCTGACACAAGTGGCTTTAGTGATTTATAACTTAAAAGCAAATCGAACTTCTAAGATATATTATAATAGAATTCTTGAACTCTCTCTCTTCTCTAGCTCTTTCTCTCTCAAATTTTTTAGTTTCTGTTGAATTCTCATCATCAAATCATAATTCAACAAATCCAAGTAAACATTACTTTGCTTTCTGCTGCTTTTTTGATTTTTTCATACATGGCTAGGAATTAAAGAGAGCTATACTTTATTACAGATATCTCAATAAGAATAACAAAAATCCGATTACAGAGTCTAAAATACTTCCTTTATGTGTGAAAATAAACATTTGAAAGATCATGCTTCTATAAACTGAAATAGACTATATACAGATATGTTTAAAAACATAAAAATTTGGGGATAGATAAGAACGTTTTAATAAATCTAACAGCTACCTTAGTAATCAAATTGTAAAATAGTCATATGCAAAGCTAATCAAAAAACATCAACTGCAGATTCTTCTGAACTTGCTCTTCGAGAATTAGTGAAATCTTAGATCACCGTAGCAGTTTTTAATGTTTTGTGCTTATGTCAGACTTAATTAGAAATCTTTTAAGATGTTATTATTATGTTTGAAAATCATATTTATGTATTTTAACTACAATTAACTTTAAGTTTTAAATTTATTGTTTAAACTTATTCCTGTATGAGAAACTTAAATTAAGATAAATATTTTTTTGGTTTTATTTTAAATGTAAAAGATTAACTTATATCTAAACTTATTGCATTGACCTTTTGATTTTTAGAGAGGAAAGTTTGGCGAGACGGATTTTTTTATACACTGACGGGAAAAAAAAATCGCAACACTAAGAAAGACTTGTGTTTGATAAACGAAATTTGGTAGGCATGTTTATTTATATATCTGAAAGATGACGTCAATTCAAATTTCGTGTTTAAGTGTGGCGCTAGTAGCACAACTCAGAATTTGCAAATCAAGGTAGCTTTAAATGTTTACTGTAAAGTTCGTGAGTGTTATTTGTCTGTGAAATTTGATGTATTGAGTTGATGCTATTCAAGAATGCCGTTATCAACAGCTCATCAAGTTTGAACAAGGCCGTGTAATAGGGTTACAAAAAGGTGGATTTTCTTTCCGCCATATTGCAGAAAGACTGCCGGAATGTATCCACGGTGCATGATCGTTGAGAGCAGTGGTCAAGGGATGGTACTGCTTCAAGTAGACCAGGTTCCGGGTGGACACATAGCACTACTGAAAGGGAAAACTGACGTATTTGGTGACAGATTGTACTCCGTCTGCGGCAGAGATTTGAGCTGCAGTTGGCACCACAGTGATACAACGAACTGTTAGAAATTGGTTACTTCATGGATAGCTCCAAGTCAGATGCCCTGTAGCGTGTATTCCGCTTACTCCAAACCATTGCCATTTGTGATGCCAGTGGTGTCAAGCCAGAGCCCACTGAAGGACAGAGTGATAATCTGCTGTGTTTTCTGATGAAAACAGGTTTTGCCTTGAGTCCGCTAGTGATGTCCGAGTGTTGGTCAGAAGGAGGTTAGGGGAATGCCTGCAACTGGACTGTCTGTGGCAGAGACACATTGGACCTACACCTGGAGTCATGGTCTGGAGAGCAATTTCCTATGACAGCAGGAGCTCTCTCATGGCTCATGGCTATTTCAAACACACTGAAAGCAAATTCGTTCGTCAGTCTGGTAATTCAAACTTTTGTAATGCCATTCGTGAACAGCATTCAGGGGGAAGTTTTCCTACAGGATAACGCTCGTCCTCACACCGGTGTTGTAACGCAACATGCTCTATAGACTGTTGATATGTTAGCTTGGTCTACGAGATCACCAGATATGTCTCCAATTGAGCACGTATGAGATATCATTGGAATGACAACTCCAGAATCATCCACTGCCAGCACTCATCGTCGTAGTATTGACACAACAAGTGCAACAAGCATGGAACTCCATACCACAAAATGACATCCCGGCACCTGTATGTGACAATGAATGCATGCTTGCATTCAAAATTCTGGAGGTTACATGGGCTATTAATGTAACAGCATTTCTTGAGCTTAAATGCACCTGTGATATTGAAAATTTTATCTATTAAACATGTTAACTACACAATGCTATTGTCCAAATTTCGTTACTCTACAATAATTTTTTTCTTAGTGTTGGGAATTTTCCCTCCGTCAATGTAGTTAATTATAATGCAAAAAAAAAAAAAAAAAAAAAAAAATTCAAGGAAAGTATGCTTGTAATTTTTCTAACATAAGTGATTTCTATTTAACTTTTTATCTTTGTGATGCATATTTTCTCTAATGTAAATAAATGTATCTTCAAAATCTAGTTGCTGTAGGAAATTTGAAATATAGTGTCATATAAAATGAACAGATTGGCTACTTGTGATGATTTCCAATCTTCAATGAATGATTAAGTTATAATTATAAATAGATAATGAAAGGAAGGATTGAAAAGCCAGATTCTAAAATTCAGAATGAATAGAGTAAAAAAAAAAAAAACATTTATATTTTTAATGCAAATATACCGGAAATAAAAATGTAAATTTTTACATGGATCTAAGTACTGTACATTTAACAGAAATGACGCTTCTTATGAACTTTTCATTATTGGATAATATGAACAGATCGTCATATTCATCTTCTGTCATTAACGAATTCGGTTTAGCTTTTCACCTTCACTGTTACTCTGATCCATACATAAATAATAATCTTCCGTTTAATCTAGATCAGTGATGGCGAACCTATGACCCATTGGTCAGACACCCACGTAAGCTTTTTAACTGACCCACGATTGCTATGCAGCCACTTATTTGTTTACACAGGTTTATTTTGATTTTCTACTTTGTATGGATTATTTATATTTGATTAATATTTTTTCAAGCACTACATTGACACAAAAGCAGTTTAAATGCTGTCTATAGCCTTGAGTTTGATCATTACTATTCCAAAGTTACGCAAATGAGAACAAATGTATAGGAAAGTATCTAGTATTTGACAGAAAGCAAAAGTGTTTACAAAATTTCAAATAAAGTGCATAATTTTATTCACATTTTGTTTTTTAAAAAAGAAATCGAAAAACAAAATCACACACACAAATAACAGATTTAAAGCACTTTCTTCGAACAAAATGCACCTTTGTTATGTTTGTAGAAAAATATTTCCATATCACGTGTATCGTCCCCTGTCTGCTTCACCTTGTGAGGCGCCAATGGACGCCATGCTCATGTCTGTTGCTCTCGATATTAGTAAATTTTCACTTTTAATTTAAGGCGCTACTGTACCAGTCAGTACCTGTGTTGAACTTAGTGACATCCATTTCGAGCTCATTTTAAAGTAATGTGCACGTTTATTAGGTATGTTAATGCAAAAATTCTTCTCAAATTATTGTATGCTAAATATAAACATTTTTGATTGTTGCCCTGTACTATGTCGGCGGTTAAAAAATTAAAAACAAGCCATACAAGTTCCAGGTTATATCAAGCTGAATGGTTTGATAAATATGGTGTGATTGAAAGGAATAAAATGGTTATTTGTGTAATTTGTAATGGGAAAAGTGAGCACGTACAAACACAGTGCGTCAAAAAAGTTTTAAGACTTGTCCCAGAGCGCAGGTTCTAATGGCACCATGCGCGTGTGTTATAACTTCCATGGTCTGCTGACACACTTTCAGCAAGTTGTGTGCATTTAGTTAAGTAACTAAAAGAAGACGAGCGTCCATTGTACACAGAGTGAGAAAGAGAGAAATGAATGTTTTTCGTGTTGATTTTTTAAGACGGAAAAAGAGGTGTGATTAAATTTAACACAAAACTTAGTGAAAGTGCTTCGTAAACATACCCTCTAGAAACAAGTTTACTTTGACTGTTGCTGAAGTAGATCAAACGGTTTTGTGTGGTACAAACCCTTTTTGGATGGAAGAAATGCGGTAGAATATGATCAACGTAGTAGAAGAAAAATTTCATCTAGGACAGCTGAAATGATTGAGAAAGTACAAAATTTTGTGGCAAACGATCACTGTTCGTCAGTGAGATTAATGGAAGAATCTTTAAGCATCGACAAAGAAACGATTCGAACCATCCTGCATGAAGATTTGGGTAAAACGAAAGATTGTCCTAAATTCGATTCACACACTTTAACCACTGAAGAAAAGGCAATGAGAAGTGCACATCGCAGAAATATCATTTCAGTCGCTGAAAACGATCCAAACCTCTTGAAGTTCATTGTAACAGGTGAAGAATCCTGGTGTTTCCACTGTGATTCTGAAAGGAATTGTGGAAAGGAAGTCACAAAATTCACCGCAAGCCAAAAAATTAAAGAAAGTTCCATCTAATATCAAAACAATGCTCATTACATTCTTCATAGTAAAGGTATTACCCACAAAGAATTTCTTCCAACTGGACAAACAGTTACAGGTCAGTGCTACTTAACTGTTTTAAAGCATTTGATGGCCAAAATTCATCGCATTTGTCCAGAATATTGGATTGAAAGCAGTTGTTGTTTGTTGCACGACAAAGCACCCAGTCACAGCTCCTTCTATTGTTGGTCGATTTTTGGCAAAAAATAATGTCTGTATGTCGAACCAACCACTGTTTTCACCTGATTTAGCCCCCTATGACTGGTGTAAGAGGAGGTATAAGTCAGTGTTGCAATCGTTATGCTATAGCTAACAACAAATATATGCCTAATTTTAATCCAGATGAGGAGATAAAATATTTAATGTACCTTGACGCAAATAATTTGTACGGTTACGCGATGAGTAAATGTCTACCCTTAAAAGATTTTGTTTGGAGTGATGGCAATTTAACTGAACAGGATATTTTAAACTTATCAGATGACTCAGATGTAGGTTACATCTTGGAAGTGGATCTTGACTACCCTTCCGATTTGCATGACAAACATTCAGATTTTCCCCTTGCCCCTGAAAATAAACCCCCACCTAATTGTAGAGAACCTAGACTTTTAACTACTTTGGAACCAAAAACAAAATATATTCTCCATGATTCGAATTTAAAGCTTTATTTAAAATTAGGCCACAATTATTCAGTGTGGTTTAAAATTTTTTCAGTCGCCTTGGCTTAAAAATTACATAGATTACAATACAGAATTAAGAACTAAAGCTGTAAATGACTTTCAAAAGGATTTTTACAAATTAATGAATAATAGCATATTTAGGAAAACGATGGAAAATGTAAGAAGAAGAGTTTCGAGCTTGCTCAACAGAAGAGCAAGCTCGAAAGTTAATAGCGAAACCAAATTTTAATCATCGTACAATATTTTCTGAAAACTTCGTCTTAAAAAAACCGAAATCAAATTCTTGAAACAGGTAGAAATGGCGATTTTAGACTTATCAAAAGTTCTAATGCATTCTTTTCACTTTGAGTACATGATGCACCGTTATGACTTAAAAGTAAGGCTCATGTATACAGACACTGATTCTTTTATATATGAAATAAAGACTGATGATTTTTATAGTGACATGAAAGACGATATTAACTTATATGACACTTCAGACTATGTCAAAAACAACGTTTTTAATTTACCTCTTGTTAACAAAAAGGTCATTGGGAAAAGGAAAGATGAAAACAAAGGAAATATTGTGACAGAATTTGTAGGATTAAAATCGAAAATGTATACCTACAAAACAAACCATAGGATTGAAAAGAGGTTAAAATGAATTAAAAAACAAACTTTAAGAAATAAAATAACATTTGAGGACCACAAAGTCTGTCTTTTTAATCAAAAATTAAAATATGCTGACGTACTGAATTAGGTCGAAATTTCATGCAATACACTTCATAAAGCAAAACAAACTTGCTCTGTCCTATAAAGATGATAAAAGGTTTGTTAATGGTGATGGCATTACTACTCTTGCCCATGGACATTGGTCGCTTAGGAATTTAGAGCTATTCAATGAACAGTATGGCATAAAATCCAGTGATGACACAATAATGCGATTTTTTGTAAATAAAAGATTGTAATGTGAAACGGAATACAGAATGCTGTTTTTGTAAATAAACAATTTACTTTGTATCTTTACTGTACACGTGCAATCATTATGCTGAATTCAATTTTACAACTTGTTGTTGTCCTGTAATGTAAATAAGCTATTGTAATGTAAAACGTAGTACAGAATGATGTTTTTTTTGTAAAAATAAACAATTTATACTTTGTATCTTTACTGTGTATGTGTAATCATTATACCAAATTAAAATTTACAATTTGTTATTAAAACAATGTATAATAAATTTTTTTTATTTCTATTCAAATTAAGAAAAAAATAATTTAACTAAATGGTTATTGCAATGAATAGTTATACAATTTATACGCTTTGGAAAAGGCAAAGAGTCTGCTTTAAACACATAAACATAAATTTTTCCATACTTTTATACAAAATATATTTAAAATATCACTTATGCTTAACATACTAAGATAATTTGTTTGAAAGACGTATACTGATATTTATTTTTTAAAATGGAACTATTTCAACATAAATTAAACTAGAATAGCAGTATAAATAAAATTAACAAAATAACCGAATAAAAAAAATGCCATTTTTTTAAGATTTATAAAAATAACCTTTTTAAAACCAAATCTTGCCGCCTGCCCCGCCTTTTACAGCAGAATCGGCATTTCTTATCTACGGCTGCCTGTCCCACCTTTTACAGCAGAATTGGCATTTATTATCTGCGACCGCCCGCCCCACCTGCCCCGCCTTTTACAGCAGAATCGGCATTTATTATCTACTCACGTTAAATCTTTCGAGAGCTCAAATGTCCTCCCGTTGGTGTAGTGTGGTAGTTAAGGGAGGGGGGTGCAAGCTCAAGTGTCGTTCGCGTCACTTGACCATAGTTCAAAATTACGCGGTCCGTCGCCAAAAGCCCTCGTATAGCTGAACAGTGCGACGTTAATATTCACTCACTGTGTGACTCCCAGAACTTCACAATATCTCCATGAAGATATTGTGAACACAGCATTTCCTCTAAACAGTATTCAACACCTGTATGAATCGAGCTCTAGGCGAATCCAATCTGTATTACATGTCAAAAGCGGTCATACACCAACTAATAAAAGATTCTTCATAAATCTTTCCATTATTTTGATAACCACCTGTTTATCTGTAAACGAATAAAATATATAAATCTAATGAAAACTATATCTAAGCCAATTAACTTTAAGCAAAACATGAATCAATATAATAATAAATAAATGTAAGGATCTGTAAGTGAAACGTACCACCTCTGAATGTATAAATCTAGCAGAATAAATTCAAGAGAATATGCCGTACTATTATCTTCTTTAAATAAATGAGTAATCTCAATGTTATTTTTTAAAAATACTTTATCGTTATTTTTCACTTAAAGGAAAATGAAATGATTCATAACATCAATTATTTTGTATTGCTTAACTTCTATGTAAATTTTCTCCTTATTTGTATTTGAAATTATGTTAAAGCTATTCGAAAATTTTTAGAAAATCAATGTCTATTTTTGTTTTTGAGCAATGTCAACAACGTGCCTTATCCGATAATATTATAATTTCCTCTTAAAAATATTTTTTGAATATATCGAGTTTCATTCTACCCTGTTCTTCTACAGTCGTTGGCAGAATTTTGTAAGCATTGTTTTAAGTTATGGATTCTTGCCGATAAGGCTATTGAAATTAATGGGAAATTTTGACTTGTATCGTATTCATTTGAACAGTGAGAAGCTTTTTGTGGAGATGGCCGATCGTTTAGTTGAAGATGGCTACCGAGATGCTGGTTATGTCCATATTAACATCGATGATTGTTGGATGGCTTCCTATAGAGACTCTAAAGGAAACATGGTTGCGGATTCCCAGAGATTCCCTCAAGGCATTCCCTTTCTCGCCCATTATGTAAGTATTCTCTTGATTTTTGCAATATTCGGAACATGTGTTCTGAATTGAAATCTAGTTAGTTACACTTTTCATTAAGGTGATATTTAACTATTTTTCTAAAATACTCGAAAATTTAATTTTACTAAAAACAATTGTATTGTTACGAATTTTGTATAAAATAATGTAAATAATTTGGATTTGGATGTGCAATGCCTTTATATTACTCTATGTTTATTTTATGTTAAGATTGTAATATTCACAAGCAAGCTTCTTACGTTATAATGGCAATTTAATGGGAACTTGGCGATAGAGCCAAGTTGGCATCATTTTTGGCGACCAAGTTGGTGATCAATTTGGCGACATTGGCGACCATGTTGGCGAGTTCGGGACCCTCTGGATTCTTCTAGAAATTAGTTGAAAAATCCACTAATTTCACGATCTGTGGCGCGAGCGCAGCTTTCCAGAATTTTCGGCCTCTGCTATAAATAGAGAGAGACTCGCCGCAACGTGCAGTCTGGTTTCACCCAGGGAGTAGTGAGTCTGGCTTCAGCCAGCGAAAAGCAGTCTGATTTTAACCAGCGAGTAGTGAGCACCATTTTGATTAGCGATTAGAAGACTTGCCTTGAATTTGATAAGCTCGGCTGTACTTGTGAATAGTCATTTACATACGTGAATTTTAGACACTGCTTATTGTGTCTGAGTGCTGTTGAAGGTGTGAGATCCTTCTGTTAATTATTCTGCGAATTTTGCTGTTGAATCCTGTATTTTCAAGGATTGATTTACGCCAATAAATACTCATCGCTCTTAAGGAATTGCCTTGTTCTTTATGACTGATTTTGCATAAAATCCTCAAACCCCGATCTACGTAACAATTTGGTGTCAGAAGTTGGGATTTTATGGCAATAACAAGAGCGATGGATGAGCAACTGAAGGCTCTGTTGGAGGGCATTAATGCCTTGAAAAGTGGCCAAGAAGAAACTAGGAAAGGAATGGAAGATATGAAGAAAAGCCTAGAAGAGGCCAACAAGAAATGCAGAAAAGTGAAGAAGTAGAGAGAGAGTGGAGAAAGGTCTAGAAAGTATGCAGAAGAGCCAAGAAGAAGGAGAGAATGCAGAAATATCAAGAAGAGCTGAGAAATACCTTAGAAAAGAAAATAGACAGTGTTGAGGAAAAAATTAACTCTTTGTAAAACAGAATAGCAGAAAAAATGGATGAGAAAATTGGAGTTGTTGAAGGGAAAATGGAAAAGGAAATAGAAAGAGTTAAAGAGCAAGTTGAACGAAGAATTGAAGAAGTGGCTGGAAATTTTAGCCTTGTATCGCAGCGAGTAGAAGATCTTGAAAAGATGTTTCTAGCGTGCGGGAATACTTCAAACAAAAGCAAATTTTTGCCTGCTGCTCCAGCAACTATGCCTACTTCTCCAGTGCCTCTGATTGCCTCTCCAATATCGGTGAAACTGTCAACCTATGACGGAAAAACCAACTGGGAGGTGTATAAGACTCAATTTTCTATTATATCTGATGCCAACGGGTGGACTGAAGGGGTCAAGGCGTGTCAACTAGCAGCATCCCTTAGAGGAGAAGCGGCAGAAATACTGCAGACTCTTCCTGACACAGAGCGGCTTAATTTGCATTCCCTCTATAATGCTCTAGATCTTCGGTTCGGCCAGAAATACTCCAAAGATTACGCACGCCTGCAGATGAAAACAAGACTCCAGAAAACCGGAGAAAATTTGCAGGAGTATGCCTCCGAAATAGAAAGGCTCGCCAACTTGGCCTTCTTCGACCAGCCAGCAAATGTGCGAGAAATAATTTCCCTGCAGCATTTCGTCCATGGACTGGAAGATGAAGAAATCCAGAGGGCTGTAAGAATGGCGGATGCCCAAGATCCAAAATCTGCCCTGTTATATGCCCAGAAATTGGAGGCCGCCACCGAAGCCAATCCCAGGGACCGTCATTGTATCCGAGAGATTAAAGTAAATGCAGATGCATCATGTGAATCTCCATGGATGAAGGAGATAAAGAAATTGAAAGAGGGAATTCGAAATTTAATGGCCCAACGTCAGAAACAGAGGAGACGTAGCATCACATGCTATGGGTGTGGTGGAGCAGGGCACATCAGAAGTAGCTGCCCTCGAACAAATCAGGAAGATTGCAGCACCAAGTGCTGGGGATGCGGAGCAGCAGGGCATCTAAGAAGTAACTGCCCTCGAGTAAATCAGGAAGATCCTCACTGTGCAACTGTAATCGAGCCTGAGAAAGTGTGTAGAAACCGAAAAGGATCCGAAAAGGGAAATGAAGACGTCCCTCTGAGAAGACCAGGTAATAGTAAATACTGCTCAAGAGTCGAAGAAAAATTTGGCGTAATGGATCCAGTAATCCGCCAAGTTACAACGCCATCAACATTGGAATTGGTCCCGTGGTGTGACGAGAGCGTCCGAAAAGATCAGCTGGCTGATCCTGAAATTAAACCAGTAATAGAATTCAAAGAGTCATCTGATGAAAAGCCAAGCTGGCAAGACATCGCCTCTTTCCATCCTACAACGAAGCGTTACTGGGCTCTTTGGGACTCTCTGCACCTGAAAAATGGTGTTTTATATCGAAAATGGAGTCTGATGACGGAAAAGCATTCAGGTGGCAATTAATACTTCCAAAGACAAGAATATCGACAGTCCTAAACAAACTCCATGGTAGTCCAACTGGTGGTCATTTTGGTGTTATGAAGACCTTACAAAAAGTCCGAGAGCGCTTCTACTGGAACAATGTGTGGAGTGACGTTGAGAAGTGGTGTCGCACATGTGATCCCTGTGCTGCACGTAAAGGACCGAGAAAATGCACCAGAGGACGACTTCAGTTGTATAATGTGGGAGCGCCTTTCGAAAGAATAGCTTTCAATATCTTAGGCCCACTTCCAAGATCGGCAGATGGCAACAACAACATCTTGGTTGTCATGGACTACTTCACAAAGTGGTCTGAAGCCTATCCTATATCCGACCAAGAGGCCTCGACTGTTGCAGAGGCTCTTGTTCAACACTGGATCTCAAGATACGGAGTTCCTCTACAACTGCACTCCGATCAGGGAAGGAACTTCGATTCTGCAGTTTGCAAGAGACTGTGTGATATACTCGGCATTGACAAAACCCGGACAACAGCTTTACATCCTCAGTCTGACGGCATGGTAGAGAGGTTCAATCGGACCATCCTGAACAGCCTCTCTCTCCTGGTATCCAGTAATCAACAGGACTGGGACCAGAAACTGCCTCTTTTCCTGCTTGCCTACTGGAGTGCCATCCACGAGACCACTGGCTATTCCCATCCCAGATGCTCTTCGGACGTGATCTTTGTTTGCCTGCAGATCTCTTGTTCAGCCGTCCACCAGATGCTCCTTTAGTGCCTGAGGAGTATGTCGAGAAACTCCAGGCACGGATGGAGGAAATGCATCATTTGGCTAGGGAAAGAATCGGCATGGCTTCAGAGAAGATGAAGACCCGATACGACGCAAGAGTAACCGGACACGACTTTCACGAAGGTGACAAAGTGTGGTTATGGAATCCGAAACGTCGCAAAGGACTCTCTCCGAAGTTGCAGACCAACTGGGAAGGTCCTTAGTCCTAAAAAGATTGAATAACATTGTGGTTCGGATACAGAAATCACCACACACAAAACCGAAGGTAATACATTATAATAGGCTAGCCACTTACCTTGGCCAAGGAGAATAAGGTACCTAAGTTCAGACCATGGTCACAAATTATTTTGTAAATAATGTGATTTATTTAACTCTTTTCTTAGTTTTATTTTAGTACTGTAATTTATGTTTGTATTTTGAATCTATTTGCTTTTTGCTGTTGAGTATTTGACTATTATGTGAATAGGTTATGTCTGTAAATAGATGCCTCTTACTCAGGGATTGTACTGCCCGGGACGTGCAGTCTTTGAGGAGGGGGCAATGTTACGAATTTTGTATAAAATGTAAATAATTTGGATTTGGATGTGCAATGCCTTTATATTACTCTATATTTATTTTATGTTAAGATTGTAATATTCACAAGCAAGCTTCTTACGTTATAATGGCAATTAAATGGGAACTTGGCGAAATATTGGCGATAGAGCCAAGTTGGCATCATTTTTGGCGATCAATTTGGTGACCAAGTTGGAGACCATGTTGGCAAGTTCGGGACCCTCTGGATTCTTCTAGAAATTAGTAGAAAAATCCACTAATTTCACGATCTGTGGCGCGAGCGCATCTTTCCAGAATTTTCGGCCTCTGCTATAAATAGAGAGAGACTCGCCGCAACGTGCAGTCTGGTTTCAGCCAGGGAGTAGTGAGTCTGGCTTCAGCCAGCGAAAAGCAGTCTGATTTTAACCAGCGAGTAGTGAGCACTGTTTTGATTAGCGATTAGAAGACTTGCCTTGAATTTGATAAGCTCGGCTGTGCTTGTGAATAGTCATTTACATACGTGAATTTTAGACACTGCTTATTGTGTCTGAGTGCTGTTGAAGGTGTGAGATCCTTCTGTTAATTATTCTGCGAATTTTGCTGTTGAATCCTGTATTTTCAAGGATTGATTTACGCCAATAAATACTCATCGCTCTTAAGGAATTGCCTTGTTCTTTACGACTGATTTTGCGTAAAATCCTCGAACCCCGATCTACGTAACAGTATTTTGAGTTTTTATTACTTCTATATTTTTCTATCTGTGGGCTAAGTTTGAAAGAGAAATAACTTTGAACACATTTCTTTATTGATGTTTCCTTATAAGAATATTTCTATGTAGCATTTGTTTGGTTTCCCATTTGAATTGTTTTCATTCAACGTAAATTTTTTTCCCCAGCAAATCTTTTAAATGGTTGTTATTCCTTTTTTAAAATTTCATTTTTATTTGTTCATAGGATTTTTTAGGATGGAACTTATCTTTTTGATCAATTATATATTTTTACTTACAAATCGTTAAAAGTTGTACTATCGTATTTTCTGTTGCTACAATGTGAGAAAAATTCAATTATTCGGTTAATTAGTGTAATTAGTACCTCAACAAAAATTTCTCTATTGTGCTATTAGTTCTATTACGTGTGTCTATTTTTCCTACGTGTTTGTAGAACACGCTTTAAAGAGCCTCAAATTTCTCGTGTAAATCCTTTGTTAATCTTGAGAATTAAATTTCTTTTGTCTAATTTTCTGGAAAAATGTCTAGTATCTGAAATAATAACAATTTTTTCAGTTGAAAAAAGTTTAAATTTAATATTCTTACCTGGGAGAAAGCGCTCACTCGATACTAACGTTAGTGGTCATACGTTGTGATGAAGTCATTCTAATCCTTTTTATTATAATTTTTTTTTATTGTACGTGAAAAAATTATAATTCCAGCGAATAATTTAATTAAGTGAAAGTCTATTTACCTATTTTTAAGGACTTTTAAATTTTTCTTTCATAATTTGAGAAAACAATTCAGTCAAACTGAACTAAAATGTTTTTAATGTGCATTACTTAAATAAAGGACACAAATCACAGAAACTTTTCACTAACATTACAGGAATGATATTCGCAAGCAAATCTCTCGTATTTTGTTCAAATTATTGTAGTTTTACTGTCCTTTATGATTGACAAATAGCACATTGAACTTTTTCTTTCTTGTGTCTTTTTGACAGGGTGCAGTGTGTCTTGCAGTACACTTTTGACTTCATATCTTTCTCGATGGAGTTTTTTAAGTAGCATTTGAAAATTTTTACTTTCAACTCAAACGTTTCTTGTCCATCGCTTTTCTGACATTTACTTTCAATATCATGATTAATATTCGTTATTTCACGAAGTTCTTCCCTTACTTGATCAGTTTCAACTTTATCCAATAGAGATTGCAGATGCTCGTTTCTTTTTCTATATTCTGTTCATTTACATTTATTAACCATACAACGTAAGTTATACAACACAGCTATCAAAACCACTAAGTCGTTCACAAGGGGAAAGTGTACCTTGTTCATAGAAAATATTTTGGGACAAAAGTGGTCGCATGGAGAACTCGTTCACCCCAAGTACCTTAAGTTTGTAAGAAATGTTTGCCATTCCCAAATAGAGAGGGAGATATACATTTTAGTTCCCATAAAGACTGTCATATAGGAGGATACTGACAAGGTCATTGGTAATAAATAAACACTTTCCCTTGAGGGAAATTTCCAAAGCTTTCAGGAAAAAGTTTCTGAAATTTCTGCCCTTAGTGACCACGACATGACAAACACTTACTGATTGCTTCTAAAATCAATTCAAACTTAATGATATTCATAATCCACATACTGATGCTACAACTACACAAATCATGGAAGAATCCCTAGCTAATGAAACTAACCTCTCTTTCACTCTCACGAGATATCCGAATACATTCAAAAGATGCAAATAAAAAAATCTCTGGGAAGAGGGATGATATAAATAAAAGACACTTTTCTAATGATTTGTAAAATTACTTGCATAATTGAAAATATTCTAAAACTAAATTGTTTCTGGGGTGCATGGAAGGCTGCATCGTTTATTCAAATTCTAAAACCTGGAAAAGATTCCTTTCTCCCAAAGAATCAAAGACCAATTTTATTTCTTCCGATTTTAAGTATACAGACTTAATGGTCATTTATTCAACAACAATATCCTAATACTAGAGCAGCATGGCCTTAGGCCCCGCATCTCTACATCACACGAACTCATAAGAAAAGTTGAATTCTTTAGAAATGGAAAAGATCAAAATTCACTGGTGCACTATTTCTTGACATTCAAAATGCATTTGATCGAGTATGGTGAAAAACTTCTTTACAAATTCATCAAATGCAAAACCCCACCTTCACTAATAAAACTTAACTGCTCTTACCGCACTGTAAAAAAATTAATTATTCACTTTAAATTTTAGACCCATTTGAACAGGTATACCGCAAGGTTCATATCTTTGACCATCCCTACTACAAATAACACATTATTGTGTGTATGCACGTAGATGACACAGTGCTTATTTGCCAACATAAAGGATAAGCATTTATTTCCCACATGCTAAACCTTGCCCACCTGGAAAATTAGTTTTCTGGGTTGAAATTGCATTAAATGTTTCAAACGAAAGCTAATTCCTTGCAGCCCGTAAAAAAGCTCCTGATATCTTTTTTTTAAAAATAAGATTCTCAAGTCTCAAAGCACCAAATACCTTTGTATAATATTAGATAATCAACTTATTTTCGAACAACTCATTACACATATTAAAAAGAAATTTAAAGATTCTGCTCATAAATTATATCCCCTAATTTCACATTAGTCTATCTTAAACAGACAAAGTGCTTTTATCTATACTCTGATCCTTAGACCAATCCTGACCTACACCTGCCTAATCTGGGAACATGCAGCAAACTCATTTAAATAATTTAGAAACAGTTCAAAATATCATTAGATAGATCATTAATACCCGATGGTTTATGAGAAAATTTGACCTTAGAGTGGCAAATAAAGTTAAGACTCTCAGATAAGTTATTAAAAACAAGTACTAAAATTTTTCAGTCAAATTGATAACTCAATAAATTTATCTGTCAGCAAAATTGAAAAGTACACTCCACATTAAATTCTCATAAGCCAATTCTTATTGATCCTAAGTTTGACTTAACTACCTCTATTATTACATTTACTTCCTGCATGGGCCGGCGTTGCTCGGGCTTTTTCGAGTGCTGCGTTGAGATAACATAATCAAATTCAAAAAGTGTGGACTTCATCTACTGGGTCATGCTGGGTGCTGTTGGTTTTCTAAAATGAGTTCCAGAGCAGTTAGTTAAATGCTTTATTTACACAGTGCAAGGCAGTAGAGCAATGACCTTACTCTCTCTCTGTCTCTGAACAAGTTCGGAATGTCCAAAAAAGTGGTTTACATAGGGATGGGGCATGACGTCATTCCACTCCTTCCCAGTTCAAAGCACGGCTATTTTCACAACATTCTCCCCCCCCCCTGTTTGATTTTCAGGGAGTATCAAACCTATAACAATTATAGTTAAACAATCTAGTCGGTTAGCAGGGCCGAATCTAGGGTGTTAGTTGCCCACATGTAAAGACCTAATGTAAAGACCCCTCTAGAGAATTTTCAGTTTTTGAGTAATATTTAATGTTATAAATACAAGGTACATGAGTTTATAACGTAATGAGTTAAAGTTTTAATCTTATACAAGAGTAAAAAGTAAAACATTAACATAAATGTCAATTAAATTTGAAATGCAAAACTTTATTTTTTGGCAAGCTAATGACAAACAATGACAAAATACTTTAGCAAAACAGCAGTATTTACTCGGAAAATATTATCAAATAAAAAAAAAATACTGAAGCAAAAATCTCGTGAAACGAACAGTATATAAATCAGTTTATCTACAAAGACTACCAAATAATTAACTATAAAGTAAATTTTTTGGCTATCTGAGAAGCATATTTGTCAATAACTTACATTGAAATAAATTTTTTCGGATTTTCAGATCTGAGATTATAGTCAAATCTGGACGTCTTGAGTCATTATTTCTCAAGTAATTTTAATAATTTTTAATTTACTGAAACTTCTTTCATTAGAAGCCACCGAGCCAGGTAAGATTTAAAAAAAATTCTTATTGCTAGAACAAAAGTTGGAGAGGAGAGAGGAAAGATAATTTTTTACTATGATTTTAATATCGCAATTGGTTGTTTTTACCTGGAAAAATATTTTTAAAGGAAGTTATTTCATTAAAGAGCTGTGTGTATACCCCCTATATTTTTTACAATACTTTCTTCCTCCTGTACATGTAACTTAATATGTGGTTGGGGTAACCTAGCGGTCAACGGCATGAACTGGAGTGTCATGATTTCGAGCCTGGTACAGCTGAAGACCCTTGTTTAGAGGGACGGATGCAAGTTAAATCTGTCGAGGATAAAATTTTCTCCCCTTGTTGTGGAGTGGAAGTCAGGAAAACAGAGGTTTCAGATTAAGTGTTGTCTTCGTCATTTCACCATGGTTCAAAATTACAGGGATCATCGCCAATAGCCCTGGTGTAGCTTCATAGTGCGACGTTAATAAATACACTCACTTGCGAATATTGTGAAACTCATACAGAGAGTGGAATATTGAGTAGCACTAAGATAATGAGGTAAATCTTTCATTTACCGAAGGGATCACGTGATCAAGAATTGCAAAATACACTGATGGCCACATAAAATGCAACATCAAATACCAGAGATATCCCAGCGATATTTATTTGGCTGATAACCCCTTCAGGGGGCTCACCTTCTTTAGGTGAGTACGGGTGTCACAATCCTGAGGTACCCTATTGATCTTTTCCTTTGCCCAAGGGGTTTACTGTCTATGGTAAACACGGGTGTCATGACCCCGGAGGACCCTAGTGATCCTTTTCTATTTTCGATCCTCTTTCTTGTCATTCAATTTTCCCTTTTCTTCTTTTTCCGTCTAGACTACATACAATTTTTCGAAATTTACATGTACAAAAATATTGATTAATTTGTTTTTTTTAGATTACTCACATTATTCGTTATTAATACTATATTTTTGCATTTTGTATTGTGTTAAATTCGTTTAATATTTTATTTCCGACAATTTTTTCGATATTTGTATTATTTCTTTGTTTTCTTACTAACAACGTGGGTTTTCGACCCGCATGTTTGCCGTTTGCAGCATCCCGTAAGGAGGAAAATGTTGTCCTGGGGATGCCTTTGCATTCCCTTTGGCCCATGCTTCACTGTAGACAGGTGGCAGGAGTGAGCCCTCTTCTGTCAATCGGCTGGTGATACCTCTCTTCGGTGTTCTCGGAGAGACATTGCTATAGGGTTAAGCTATGGTTTCCTAGGAAAGCGGCGCCGCTCTTCAGCGTCCGTAACAATATGGTGGATGACGTCACTAAAATACCAGTGTAAATAGATTGGTGTGGTTTCCTAGAGATCAGTGGATGGGAGCGAAACGTGAAATAGCGGCTCTGGCACGTTCGTTGCGATCGTCATAGCGGGTAGCAACAGTTCGTTGAACGTTTTTTACGATAGCGGTCGCTGTTTTCAACATAGAAATGAGTTCGAATATTTTATGGACTCCTGAAGAGGATGAAATTTTAATAGATTTCGTGAGAAATAACGATGTTTTATATAACATTAGACATCAAGAAGCAGCCAATATTTCAGAAATTTATATGACAAAAAATTAGAATTCAATTTGCTTGTAAATTTATATACTAATAGATGTATCCCATTAAAAACTAGACTTTGTTATTTAAAATCTATTATTTTACTGTCAATAATAGAAGTAACTTATATTTTAGTTAAATCACTTATCAAAATTGTATATTTTTCATTTGAATTTTTTTTTGTTCAGTGTTTAAATATATGCTAATTAGGAAATTAATTTAAACTGTGGAAAAAAAAGAAATATATGAATGAAATCAATTCATGATTAATTTATTTTCTTTACACCTGTACATAATGTTTCTTTGAAGCATATTGTCTCCTTGTGCATTATAAAGCATATGAAGTCAATTAACTTTTTACACAATTCAGTACAAAAACATTATTGTTATTAGTATAATGTGTTATAATGGGATTTGGCTAATGTTTCGGGAAAGCTTAAAGATTCTTTTAAATTTTCAAAATGTTTACTTTTGAGAAAAAGAATATTAGATGAAAATTAATCCATGGAATTACTTAGAAATAATATAATGTTTTTTGTAATTCTTTAATTTCAATGAACTAATGCTGTGGTGGCTGGGTCCTACCTCGGACCCCGCTCACTCCGCCCGGCACGTCTCTAAGTGTGGGAGGAAACATATCATCACCAACAAAAGCCATAATAACAAATATATTTATTCAAGACTGACAAACACTTAAACAATCACAAGTTTAACTATAAGGAGAAACCTAGGAGTGATTCTCTGAAACGTCGATTAATCCTAATACTCAATTCTAAGTAAACCCGACTACCAGAAATAGACAAGGAGAACGATCACTAACTAACCTCAGGTTGGTACTGAATCTGCTCTCTTCAATCATCAATCTAACAATTTATTCTTATAATATATACTTATGAAACGCACGCTAAGTTCATGAAGTAATTCTCCGCTATTTACTTACGTGACAGCTTGGCAGCTCCTTCTCCCGTACATTTACAAAACATATATAGACTCTATATATTCGAACTAATTAACATATATCTATCTCGTGTTTTTTCTGAAAAGGCTGTGAAATAGTATAAAGGGTAGCCCCAAAGTTTCTCAAGAGGATTAGTTTGGAAATCTCGTGAATAGCTCCGTCGCATTGCTATAAAATAATCAAAATTCTTTTATTTCATTTATTGATGTAAAAAAGAACATAAATAATTAAATTACAATGTATAAAAAATATGTCAAATATATACAGTTCAATAATTAGTTGCGATTGCTTTCTTCTTCCGATGATTGCTCATCTTCCAAATAAATTAGCAACGCTACATCGAGTTCATCCATTCTCAGTAGTCTGTAATTTGTTTACAAAAAGTTGATTGTTTACAGTTACGGACGTAAGAGCATTCGTTTTGTAGGAAACCACTCGGTTACGCTAAAGAACGATGCCGCTTCCCTAGGAAACCATTTCTTTCGTGCTGCAGATAAGGGGTGGCGGGTTTACCCGTTGGATCCTCGCCCAAATGCTGTAGCACTATATTCTGATTGTACTCCAGGTAAGCGCTGTGCCTGGTTTATGCTAGTTGACCGGCACACTGCCTCCCTTGTTGGACTCCATGGTTGGTGGAGGCACGCCAGGATGAAGTTTATATCACACTTATGGATCCAATGCTGCAGTGCCCGGGTAAAGGCCTTGTTTTACCCTACAACCTTCACATTGATCAAATTGCTAGAAATGTAAGATTTTTATTGATATCTTTACAAAACGTGGAAATGTCTGAAAAATCACCGTTTACCATTCATAAAGCCCTCATTGGAGTAGGTGGTGAACAGAAATCTGTCAAACGGTTAAGGTCCGGGGATCTACTGATAGAAACTATATCCGCTTTACAAACTAAATCTTTTCTCGTCGCAAAACTTTTTCTTGATTCACCAGCATCGATAAGTCCTCACAAATCCCTTAATACTTCTCGCTGTGTCATTTCTGAACCTGACCTGTTGACCACCCCTGAAGCAGAAATCCTTGAGGGATTCTCCAATCAGGATGTTATCCAGGTCAGAAGAATCACAATTAAAAAGGATATAGCTATAATTCCAACCAAACATCTAATTTTAACTTTCAATAGCCCAAACTTACCGACGACAATAAAAGCTGGCTATCTTAATTGTAAAATGCACCTATATATACCGAATTCTCTGCGCTGCTTTAAATGCCAGAGGTTCGGACATTCTCAAACATCATGCCTTGGGCAATTGACGTGCTCTAGATGTGCAACTGTTGGACATCCTTCCACAGATTGCAGTTTGGAGCAGAAATGCGTTAATTGTTCACAGCCTCATTCCTCCAATTCAAAACTGTGCCCCAAATGGAAGGTCAAAAAAGAAATACAAACCATTATTATAATAAAAATATATCATATGCTATGCAGAAGCCCAAAAATTAATAGCCCCACAACCATCTCAAACCTACGCTCAGGCTGCTAAACCATTAACTGTAAACAATTACTCACAAACAGATGAAAATATTACCAAAATAGTTTGTCCACCATTGAAATTGCCACAACCAATAAAATCCGTTCCGAAGCCAATTATGTCTTCCTCAGTCCCTGCAGTTACCAAATCCTCTACATTAACTCAGGCACAACTCATACCATCCACATCTTTTGTTACTATTACATCCTCATCAGATTCTCAGCCACCTATTCCTATGTTTACGACTGCTCCCTCCACGACCAATAGTCTTCTGCTTTCTGTTGCATTACCTTCATCCCACCAAACACTTCCCCCTTCTACATGCAATATGTTTACAGTCTTCTCTACTGTGACAAATCCTCTTGTATCTGAACCTAAAACCTGCACATCGAATAGCTTACCAGCTACAACTACATCTTCTTTATCCCATACTTCAAAATCTCGCACAAAAAAGCTTCCTCCTAAAAACATTGCAAAACCCAAAATAGAAATAAAGATGGCTCCACACAAACCAAGAAAATCAGCACCGGTAGAATACACAACTGATGACGAAGACATGATTACATACGTTGTGGAGGAAGATGAGTTTGAATCGAATTCTGATTTTGTTGTAGTAGGGGGGGGGAATACATATTACAAGGGTGTTTTAATTCCGACATGACAAGATTTAAAATTTTTTTATCAATAATACTTTATTAATCTTGGTAGGGATTTCCCCACCAACCTTTATATCTTTTTGAACTTTTAGAAATTGACTTTTATATAAAAGTCGAGATTTGACCTTTTTAACAATTTTTTACCTTTTTATCAAATTTTTTAGATTATTTTACGATTGTTTGGCGCAGTTTGGCCAAAGATGGCTCTTGCGCCAAAAACCCCAACACTCACTCACTCGGCTGATATCATGTTGTACAAAAATCAAACGATTAAAATTACAGCCTCTTGTGATGTGTGGATGATGAAAAAATTAATAGTTAAGTGTAGCCGCCATTGTTGACTATAACCTCTACCACACGCCTCGGCATCGAATCAAAAAGGCTTTGGATGTATTCTTGAGGTACAGCAGTCCATGCGGCTTCCACATATTGCCAAAGTTGATCTGGTGTAGCAGTGGGTGGTGTATCCCGGGCTAGTCGTTGTGCAAGCATGGACCATTCTTTTTCGATTGGCGATAGATTGGGAGAACAAGTAAGCAATTCAATCTAATCGGTGAAAAAAAAAGAACTCTTGAACATTGCGTGCACTTGTGGTTACGCATTATCTTGTTGGAATATGGCTGTGGCAAGTGCTGAATGTATGGGAGTACCAGCAATCCTTCCCAGAAGAGTGCGGCAGTGATATCCAATACTATTACAATCCATGATACTGGGTGCAGGATCAGTGTGGCTATACATAACGCAACAGCTCAGCAGCCTCTCACCACGTTGTCCCCAAACTCGAATCCGACTATCATGATGTTGCAGGTAGAAGCGGGATTCTTCAGTAAACACAGTGTCGTTCCATTCCTTTGTCTGTGTCTACCGTTCATCGCACCATTAGCGGTGCAAATGCCTGTGGTTTCCAGTCAAGGGTAAACGAAGCAATGGATGCCTTGCAGTCATTCTAGGCTGCAAACTGCGTTGAATGTTACGAGCAGACACCGAATTGTCGTTCTATCTTAAGTTCTACACTTCCAATTTTAAAGTGTGAAAATTAACTAATTAGCAGGGTTATTAACAGTGGATCTAAAAATTGAATAACGGGTGTGGAGGACTTTTATCAAAGACAAGAATTTCGAGAACAATCACATTTATTGAAGATGATTTAAAAGATGAAATTTACAGTGACATTTTTACAATGAAAAAGTTAAAAAAACATTTTAACTGAGCACCTTGCTCAAAGACATGAGTGCAGCAGAGAGTCAGCTGCTCGCTGAGAAAACACTCAACTGCTACCAATATCACAGCAGTAGCGATCTATATTTATACACTAATATAATTAACATATTGCATCACTTCCACGACAAGCGATGTAAACTATTGAGAAACTCCTGAGTGGCCAGATAGCATCGTGACGTCACAAGCGACGATCGGATCTCCAACGAACAGCTGCCATCAGCAAAAGCTGTTTCTCAACTCCACTCAACTTTTACCCCGTTCTCAAGGGTTTGTTTACATTTCTTTAATGGCGGCACATTTGAAACGCCCACATCGCTTGCCGTTCAAGTAATACTATATTCCTGGACTGCTGACAACATTGGGATGTCATGTAAGTAATTGACAACTTGTCAAACTATGCTTATAATTTAACCATGACATACAACACGAATGATACCGTAACAGACTGAATCTTTTGTGCTATGATTCCCGATGTGGCTGCACAATCCATCACTGCCAAGCGCCCAATCCGCCTGTCATTACGGGCAGTTGGGTAACGAGGTGAGTGCGACCAACACTGTCAGCCCTTCGTTTCCTATTGCATTCAGCGTTGACAGATCCGCATTGCTATCCGATTTCTCTGAATTACATTCCACAATCTTTATAGGCTATTATTCTTTCTTAGTTGAATACAAAAACTTGGTCAAAAGACGCTAAATGTCCTTCTCAAGGCATAGGTAAACAGCTTGCGCACATAAAAACCACCACATGAAAAAAAATGCTGCGCTTTTTATCGCCAATCTGTTTTCCCCACTAGCGGGTGGCGCACGGTCGCTCGTGATGTGCGTCTATGCTATAATGAAAAGGGTTTGCTTATTCCATCGCCGCCAACGCATGATGTGACCCTGCTTCCTTCAGGGTGTTGCATTTTTTGTGACCTGCAGTGAAGTCTTGAAGTGCTGGAAGGGATTTGAAACTGGTTCATCACTGAACTCGTAATCAAATAAACGGATCTTTTCAGAGCTTCGAGATGGGAAATTTGGGATCAATACTTATAAATCTCTCTCGCATATATATACATAGAACGTCGTTTATCCGAACGTTTAGTATCCGGAGCGTCAAATATCCGGACCATGAGAATCGGAGACCTTCTAGCGAAAAAAACGAAGGTGTACATTGGTACAACAAAAATAAGTGATTATTTTCCACAATAAAGGTAAAATTGCGACATTTTGCACCTATTTTGCTTTATCTTTAAACACGTTTCCCACATGTGGTGATTTTCAATATTCGTATAGTGTCCGGTTTCATATACTGCATGGATCGCATTCGGTTTTCGGTTATCCGAACAATCTCGTATCCGAACGATGTTCGATCCCAATTGATTCGGATAAACGACGTTCTACTGTATAATTACAATAGTATTTGATAGTCATGCTTTGAAGGTGAAGATAAATTTTGAGGATTTGATCAAAGACTGAAGCCCTGTGGCTGAATGGTAGCGTATCGCGCTTCCACGCCACGTCTCCGGTGCTCAAACCCCCAGGCTAGGCAAGGTTAATTAAGTCTTTCATTCCTTCAGTAGGTCGATACATGAGTACCAAGCTTAGGGTTTCGCGCCTGGCTGACCACCTGACCTGAATATCTGGCCATGCATCTCAGTTCCCAAGGAAACGGAAACTGAGATGAACCCAGTAGGTCTTGGCCTTCATGGGCTGTTGCACTACTGAGTTTTTAGAGATCAAAGACTGTAATTAAAAAATGTCGGAGTAAACAAAGTGGCAATATACAAGAATAAGCATTATTTTGGGAAATAAAATGTTATTTTATTGCTTATTAATGTTCCTTTTTTAATATTTTAAGCCTCTTAATCAAATAATGGTTACATATCTGTCGTTTGAAAGTGGCTATTATTTAGTTTTCTCGGTTCTAAATAGCTCTGATAGTTGACAGCGAATTTCTGCATGTTCGTTTTATACATGTTGGCAGTCGGAATCGACCTTTCAGTTTTTCTGCACAAAACCTTTATCGTCAGTTATAAAAGATTTTACATGCTTAGATGCCTTCTTTCAAAGTGAGAATAATTATTTTCCGAAATGCTATGTAAAAATATTTAATTCTCTTTTCAGTTCGAATAATTGATTGTTGTCTGCTACAGATGCATGGACGAGGTTTGAAACTTGGGATTTATCAAGATTTTGGGATTCGTACATGCATGGGATATCCTGGAATAGTAGGCCATATGAAACAAGATTCAGAAGCGTTTGCTAAATGGAAAGTTGACATGGTTAAACTTGATGCTTGTCATTCTCATCCTTCTCAAATGAATGAAGGTAGAGACACTTTGATTATCATAGTTTTTAGTAAAATATATTTATCTTAAAAATTAAAATTATATGAAGTAAATATATTAATTTTTTCATATTGTGTACATATATATTTACTTTTTATTAAATATATTTTAAGGAAAAAAATCTGATTTCTAATATTTAAGCTAAATTCAACTTTGAAAATTCGAAAAAATTACCAATATCTCCACAATCTGTAAACGTCAAGATTTATTCGAGGAATATTGTCTTTACTGCCTTGTTGTTATAAATTCATATTGGGCTATGCTCAGTGAGGTTATATTTAATTGACAGCAATTGGTTGGAGTGATTGTTTATATGCAGAGATTTATGAAAGAAAAAACACACTACCGGAGTATTTGAAAGTTTTGCCAAAATAAATGTGGTTTTACCTTTATCGGGCAGGTTTTGTTGAAACAATTTTTACTTAATTTTCTTTCTTCATGTATTTCAATGCCGATCTAGCAATTTCATGTTAAAAAAACACATGCTACCCTATTTAAAAACCCTCAAAGTAGAAGAGCTTTACTGAATGACAAATTTGTTATTACACCCTTTGCTTTCCAATTAGTTCAGGGGAATATCCATTGAATCAGTGGAAAAAACATCATGAGTTGAAATTATTATGATCCCACCAGATTTTATCTGTGCAATTATCTGTTAACTTTTTAATCCTTATTGTTAATCCGTGAGACAGTTAAAGAACGTAGTGTGTTGAACCTCCACAAAAAGGAAGGGTTTATTAACTTGAAATCAATTTCATGGGGAAAGAAATGTCCGTGGTTGGTCAAGAGCAAAACGTAGGTATTTAATTAATGACCTACAGACAAATGGGAACTGAGATTTTTGTTGAGAGATGTGTGTACAAATGGGGTCTCCAGTAGTGCTTGAATTCTTAAATTGTTTAATTAAAGCAACTGTATGAATGTGCCACATTTGAAAAAAAATTGGTTTTGTTTGTTTACCCTAATTTCTGTTTGCAAGAGGTTGTTCTATTATAATGAAGTTAACATAAGAGCTTTTTAAGTGAAACATAGATTTGTGTTGAAAAAAATTACAGAATATTCGAGAAGAGTAGTAAGGAGACTTCGATAGATCCTACAAATAATCGTCCCCGTTGTCCCAACAAATTTTTCTACATCATTCGTGATGAAGGCTGATGACGCAACCACTTCCATAGCATCACTGTCCGCTTGATAGCAAGTTAAACATTGACTTTTCAGGGCCTTCTTTAAAGAACCTGACATGTATTAAATGCAAAGCGATAGATCTGAAATATAATATGGGTAACCCAACACCTCCCAGCTGGAAGAACGTCGAGGGCTCTGCAATGCATTGGTAGTGCTTTACATTATCATGCTGCGAAATATCACCTTGAGACAATTTGCTTGGCCACTGGCATTTAATGGACTTTTGAAGGTTCTGTAAAATATTGCAATAACGATGATTATGACTGTGACGATCGCGCACTTCAATATCAATAGTTCCCGGATAATATAGTTTTTTCCCAAAACAGAACAGATTCAATGACAGCTTTCCATCCACAACAGATGACTAAGTATTTTTTTTCCTGGATGATGACTAATGTCTCCATTCCTGACTCATCCTTTTTGTTGCTTGTTGGAAATGGTGTCAATGTGTTTCTTCCATAGCCACAATGCCCTTTTAAGCATGGTCTCCCATCCTTCTGGTATCGAATCAAATGTTCCAGGCTCATCTCCATGCGACAAATTCTGCTCGTTCCGAAGATGCTGTTTACCCAATGAGTGCATCTGATGCCCCAGTTCTCTGTGGGAATTATCACTTGTACATATATTGAGTAGTTGTAATATTACAGCAAAAGGAGATAAGCTCTTTGGGGAAATGTTATTTCGTACAAATGAAGGTAATTTTTTATCTCCAAAACATTGTGGCACATCATTTCTACTCTTCTGAGGGATTACATCTGAGGAATCTTAAGGCAATTTGTCTGGTATTATTATGTCCTTTTGTGGCAAGACTCACAATTCAGGCTGGTCAAAAAGGTTTCTATTTGAAATAGAACGGCAGGTTTTATGACAATTCGATATTTATCTCTAAATTCTTTTTTTTAAGTGAAACTTCTTTGCAGACGGGATTGAATGGGAAATTTATCCAGTTTTGCGTAACAGTGAAAAAGCCAACGCAAGTAGTGACTCCCCCCATCCCTCGAAACGTTGCCATGGTGAGGAGATAGAGAGCGGGAGGGAAAGAGAGCAGCACACCACGTGACTTGCGTCATATCCGTGAAATAGTTGGACAATTGCTAAGGGGGAATTGTGCATCAGAAGTATATCTTGCTGCTATGGGCAAAAGGCGCTTTGGTATTGGTGAAAATTAGCGGAAGTCCCTTGCTGCTCTCGTAACGAACTCGCGTGGCGTATTTTCGTAGTTTTTATGTAATAAAAAAAACGTGCCGTTTTCAACGAATAGACGCAACTAAAATATTACCATAAAATGGCTCTTCCCGTTACGGGAGTATCTGGGGCATTGTGTATATGTCACTAACGTTCGCACCAGAATCACTACGAATAGCGTCTTGTAAACAAACACAGTGACTTCTGTTAGTGATGCATTAAGTTTATATTATTAATTTTTATTTCCATTGAATCAAAATAAATTCTGGTTAGGTAGCTTAGAACAAATGCAAAAAGAGGAAAAGAGTTTCGTGAAAGAAAAAAAAAAGCAAAACTAGCTGCAGTTACTGGCGAAAGTCTAAAAATCACCAGGTAGTTCTGTCGCAGCTTTTATCATCTTTATCCTTAAAGTTTTAGTGCTGTACACATCAGAGGCTGCTGCAATCACTGAATCCGATGATGATTAAAAGCCGATTATCTTAAGTGGAGACTTTAATGTTAATTTTGCTTCAGAAGAAGCAAAGCCACTCGTTGAATTCTTTAAATGGACACTGAATTTGACAATGAATACTGATTCTAGAGAAGGAAAAACAATATACAGAACCACGATTGATGCAGTTTTTTCACATTTTCTTGATTGACTACAATCGAGGATTTTTATATCCTATTTTAGTTACCACACACCTATTGTGTATTTCTTGGAAAATGATGATGGAGAAAATCGAATAAAAATATTTTCGTACAATAAATGAAGTTCGAATTTTATTTGATTAAAGTTATCTCAGCAGTTTAATATAATTAGATCTATTCCTGCATTTACGGCCAACGTCGCCAAAGAAGTTTCACTTCTATCGCATGGCTTTCCACGTTCTCTTTTTTTTTAAATCAAGTAGAAGTTATACTTTTTTCAGTTTTTTTCTGGTAAGGTAATTTTTAATTTTAGGTTACATAGCCTTTGGAAGATATTTAAATGAAACCAATAGACCAATTGTCTACTCCTGTAGTTGGCCATATTATCTGCTTGTCAATGAAATAGAGGTAAGTTTTTAATATTATTATCATATTATTTTTATCGTATATTATTAAAATCTTATATTTGAATGTTTTTGGTTTACTTTACTTATATTCTCTGGTAGTCTTATTGTGTATCTTTAATTATTTGTTAACTTTTGCTCTAAGGGATTGAATTGAAAGAAAATCGATGAAATATTGATTGTATATAACCATCAAGTATTGTTCGGTGAACATACTTCTTTTATTTTCTATTTCTAATCATATATATCAGGGATCTTCAAACTGTGTTCCACGAGTCGCAATAAAAAATCGAGAAGAGATAATTATGTATGCAAAATGGATTCACGTTCTCTATGAAGTTTATATAGTTACAAATATCTAAAACTCATCCTATTCATTAAAACTGACAATTTTATTTATATATAATAACTTTATTTTGAAACATTTTTTAAACTTTTATTATAATATAATAAAAGAATATATTAAATGTGTGTGTTTGTCTTATCTTTTTATATACAGGTTGTCCAGCCTTAATGTGACCCAATAGATAATTCCCTAACCGTTTGGTTTAGATATGCACTTCCAGTTTGAAAAAAAGTTTAAGAATGTTTTTACGGGCTTTTCAAACAAAAAAAACCCATTTACGAACAAATTGCAAAAAATCATTTTTTATACAGTCCCCAGGTCCTATCAGTTATATTTAGGAAAATATGCACTACACAAAAACAAAATAAACACAAAAAATTTCATTTTATTACAATAAAAACTGACCGAGTTATGCCTACTTAAATTTGAAGCATCGAAGTTGCTCAGAAAAGGGGGTCGTATATAAAATGAGTTTAATTCAGTATTTACAGAAAGAGCAAATGAAAAACATCATAGATTGACAATTTGTATTCCTGTATGGCAAACAATAAAAATTATATTGAAGAAATACAACTAGTACCGAAAAGATTAAAACAGCTTGTTTTAATAAATAGCAGCAAAATAATACAGGATTTACCGTGCAAATTATAGCATAATGTGGAACGATGAGCCAATCATGAATCGGGCTTTATTTTATCAGAATGACCAAATTAATTTAAATAACGGTGAAGGCACGAGGTGTGTGTGGCACGAGACGAGGGAATACGTCTATGACAACTCCCAGTTTTATACAAGTGTTGAATGGCACGGGCAATTGTACAATACAATGGATGTCTTCGAGTGGGAAATTTAATGGCATAAAGTCTTGCTGCCTCTCTCTTATTTCGATTACACTGTCATAAAACAGTACCATTTTGCAGTATTCTTCATATGTATACATCTTTTTCTCCTGTTCTAGAATTCGTAATATTAGAATACGACTATATGCAAGTGCAAGCGACTACACAACAGATTTTTAACGTTCGTCATGATCAGCAAAAATGCAGCAAATCAGACTGAAGCGGCTGCATAACTGCTTTTGAAATGTTTTCTTCGTCCAAAATATTTTATTTTTTCTGTTTTACATGTACACAGAATAAATTTTATTTCTTAAATACTCAATTATTGTATTCTTCATGTATGCTTTTAAATTTAAAAAAGATTTACATAAGAGTGATGTGCAAGAGCGAAAGTTTCCTGGCAGAGTTTCACTTTGGAGATGGCCCCAAACGAGCTTCTTGAAAATTGCCAAGAAAATGGAAAAATTTATGATTTTCAAAGTTCCATAACTCGGCCAGTTTTTATCGTAATAAAATGAAACTTTTTGAGTTTACTTTGTTTTTGTGTGCTGCATCTTTTCCTAAATATGAGTGATAGGACATGAGGACCGTATAAATTTTTTTTTGTAATTAAGTTCTTTGGTTCGAAAAGCATGTAAAAACATCCTTTACCTGTTTTAAAACATTTTTCATATTGGAAGTGCATACCTAAACCGAACGGTTCGAGAATTAGCTATTGGGTCACATTAAGGCTGGACACCCTGTTTATACTTCCTACTGGATTGAGAATATTCTATTGTTTACTATTCAGGTTCTATGAGATAAATTTATACTCTTTAGTTCCCACAATGTCTTTCTAAACTAATTAGTTTTCTAATGGAAAATACACCTTTTTGCATTTGTGGGGAAAAAACACCTATTATGAAGGAGAGGAAACAACTTATCAACAGATTCAATGTTTAAATCTAAATTTAAGCAAGAACGGCTTCTAAATTTCAGGTTGAAAATTCTTGCAAAATACACGGGATTTGCTCACACAGCTATAAACATTTTAATGCCATTCAGAACATTGTGTTTAAGTGAAATATATTTCTCAATGTGAGTGGCTACAAAAGCAAAGTATAAAACAAATTAAAACTCAGAATATGTAGTGTGATTGCATTTAATCTCAATAGACCTAGACTTCGACAGTTTGTGTGAAAAAAAGCAAGCACATATCCCAGTTACTAAATATAATGCATGGGTGACACTCTTGGATCACAAATTAATATTATTAATGAGTAAATTATGTGAAAAATTTAGATTCGAATTTTTTATTAATAAATGCAATACTTTTTTAATTGCTATTGCATAAAGTGCCTCAAACGTGTAGATCTACTTTAGATATTATTTTGAGATATATTTTTCAAAGTAAGTGTATGGAATGAGGTTCCACAAAAACACGTCCTAGTTCTAGGGGTTTCCATGAAAGCACCTTCAAATTCTAGGGGTTCTGTGAGTTAAAAAAATTTTAAGACCATTGATATACATGATCACTTCAGACTATACACTAAAGCGAGCAAATTGAATCGAATTTCTGAGAGTCAAGTGGCATTTATAGTGTGGTTTCTTCTTTGCCTTTAATGTTAGATATCCTTCATTTTACCCTTTTTCAGCTAACATTTCCCCCTCAGAAAGCTCATTTCCTTTAGATGAGTACGGGTGTCAAAACGTCGAGGTGCCCAATATCTTTTCCTTTTCCCAAGAGGTTTACTGTCTTTGTTGCCTGCCGTCTCTTCCCTGGAGTACCCTAGTGATCCTTCTCTATTTTTGACCCTCCTTTTTGTTATTTACAATGCATACTTTCTTTTCCTCTGTCTAGATCACAGACATATACGAGTTAATGTTCCGTTTGAAGAATTACTATATTATCTGACATTATACTAAAATCAGTTAATTGTTTTTAATTAATATTTTGTTACTTCAATGCTTTAAATTTTTTTTTATAATTTGCTTAAAAAAAGTTTTGTGAATCCGATTTTTTAAATTACCCGGTCTAGAACGTAGGCTCAAGTGATCATGACGATGAGAAAGAAACAGAACTACTACAACATTCTGCCTTTATAAACTCGTCAAAATGGATTCATTTTTGAAAAACAACAACAAAAAACGCAAAATATCGTTATTTTGTACAAAACATTATACTGTGTCCTGGCGAAAAGAATTAGTACAGAAAGAAGTATGGTACAGAAATGGATGGTACACTAATTTTGGTACCGAAAAAAAGGATAGTAGTTTTAAAAATGACAGAAATGTTGGAAATCTTTCCCTCTGCTGTCCTTTGGAATCTCTGGGCGATATATGGCATTACAAGGGTAGGCCAATCATTCATCTTAACATTTTTAATTTCAGAATTTAATCAACAAATTGAATTTTGCAGATTATTCTGCATCTTTTTGTACCTTCGGTTAATTTTCGCGTCTTAGTGTAAATAGTTAGATACATGTGTTTATATTAAAATATGTAAGTACATAGGTAATATTTGTGTTTGGTGGGGATTGTTCAATTAATTGAAAGCCGAAATTAAAGTCACAACCTGCTTAAATAAAATTTAATGTAGTAAACTTACATTTACACCTCATGAACATCTAGTTTCCCCCCACTAACATGGACCCCTTGCAGGTCGATTCATGGAGGTCGATATAGACCACTTTGGGAACCAGAGATGGCCAACCTGCGCATGCATACCACAGAGTGGCTCAGCGGAGTTGTAATAGTGGCACTCGAAATCTTATTGAAAATTTTAAAGTATTTGAAAAGATAATAAAAAAGATTTTTTTTTAAATGCGTTTGTCCCACCCTTTCAAAACATATAATTAATTGAATTTCAATATGAAATTATCATGTAGAGAATACTCTTCATTGCTGTGGGCACTGGCTTTCCAAAGAAAAAGTGTACTTGCGAGATTTTGGAATTTGAGGGAGCGTGTTTTAAAATATCTGGAAGAGACAATAAAATGAAGTGAGTGTTTGCTATTTAAGAATGATTGGCTATAATATTTGGCTTTTCTTATCGCTGTTAAGGGGCACTTGAATAATTTAAATTTAAAATTATAAGAATAAGATTACATTTTGGTCAGATATCTTCTTTTGTGAACGAAAGTTTGCTTTTTTTCCCTTTTGATTTTGGAGAAAAAAATATTAACACATTTCACGGTAATGTAAGAACCATCTTCCATAGTTAATAATGCTCTAAGCCAGGGATCAGCAAACCGCGGCCCATGAGTCGCATGCAACTCTTTGTAAAGATGGTTGCGGCTTTTCAGAGATTTAGCTATATGAATTATTTAAAAATACTTATTTCTACTAAAACTATTGTTTTCCTTTATAATTTCTTTTTAAAAGGTTAATTTTATTTGTATCTACAATTAAACATTTAACTGGCTTAAGATTTTTGTATTTTCCTAAGACAAAGTTTATCAAGTCAGTGAAAACATTAAAATTAGTTCTAAAACATTAAAAGTCTAATTTATTAGTAGAAATGCCGCCACAAAAGTGACAAGTTGCACTCTTTACAAGTGATTTTTAGCAACTTTAGCTTATTTGTTTACAGGAGTTAGAGAGCACTCTTGTGAAATACTTATAAGCAGCAAAAAACTGACAAGTATATACGTTTTTTATTTTGTGACAAATTTAAGGACGAGTAAAAATAGTTGGAATGACTTTTATATGCAGAAACAAGGTCGGTCTATTTTAATTACACTGCTTGACGATTGTTAAGGAACAATTATGTGTTTCGGAATAATTAAGAATAGACAATGATTGAAGTATTGAAACTAAGTACATATTTAGGCAGGGACAATATGCATTTCTTTCAGTGCAAAATGGTACAAATATCGCCACATCCAAGAATTAAAAAATTAGAAATAAAAAAGATGCTCCTTGGGTGATTTTCAAGCAGTCACAAAAAAATTGATCTTCAGGTCAGAATGATGCAGACATGAGTACCTTAGTAAGATTTGTGTTGACCATGGACTCTAATGCACATTTTGCATCTATTCTCCATGATCTTCACTAAACTAACGAGAAGTCCTTGTTGATATTATCCTCCTGTCTCAAGGCGATTTTGAGCTCTTACGCTGTATGGAGAGGGATGGTTCTTTGTGCAGCATGACTGCCAAGAGCATCCTAGGGAAGTTAATGGGGTTTAGGTCGGGAGATTAAGCAGGCCATTGCATACGGTGAATATTTTCACTTTGCAGTGAGTCCGATACCTCAACGCTCCTTTGCAGCAGCGCATTATCGTCCATAAACAAAAAGTTTGGACCTACAGCACCCCTATAAATATGAACATTATCCAGAATAATCTCTGAATCTCTGCAATACCGTTACGATGTAACCCATTGTTATACGAATTTCCTGCAATGTGCTTAGAGTAAATTCAATAAGCAGAATCCTTTTAAAAAAAATAAATAAAGCTATTTATTTAACGAAGACTATAAGAATAACACTGCGCATTCAATAGCTCAGTCACCAGCCTACAGCTTGCTTGCTGTCTAAGGCTCCAATACAATTCCTAATCTTTCGTGCTTGTTTTTATATGCTCTCTGCCGGAAGTGACGTCACTAACAGGAAGTTATGTCATATTAGAAAAATCCAGAACCTTGGAGAGAATTCAAGAAATCAGGATCCCTCTAGAAAATTCTCTCTGTCGCCAAGGTTTCCAACTTCCGTCGCCAAACTTGGCGACAAAAATTAGTTGCCTAAAACATCGGCAATATCTCGCCAATTTGGCGACTTGCTATTGAAATACAATGGGATACATATAACATTCATTATCATAAGACAAATTACACCAATTTACAGAATTCGTAACATTGCCCCCCTCTCAAGGACTGCACGTCCCGGGCAGTACAATCCTTGAATAGGTAAAAATTATTTACAAGTATATACAATGGTCGACAATACACAGTTACATACAAGCATATAAGTGGCTCTTTCGATCAGCTAGCTTCGTCCCTAGAGTTACAAAAATAAGGGGCCAGCCGATCACAATGCACTACCCTAGGCCTTGAGTTCTTAGATTTTTGGATACGAATCACAACGTCATTTAGTCTTTTTAGGACTGTATATGGACCGTCCCAATTTGTCTGTAACTTTGGAGAAAGTCCTTTTCGTCGAATCGGGTTCCAAAACGAAACCTTGTCACCTTCGTGAAATTCATGTCCTGTAGCTCTCGTGTCGTACCTGGTCTTCATCTTTTCCGTTGCGATGTCGATCCGATTACGGGCGAACTCGTGCACACTTTCTAAACGTTCCTGTAGTTCATGGACATATTCTTCAGGAGAAGAAGGCACATCAGGAGGGCGCCCAAACAAGAGATCACAGGGCAGACGGAGTTCACGACCGAAGAGCATCTGGGAGGGAGTGAATCCAGTGGTTTCATGGACGGCACTTCGATAGGCAAGCAGGAACATAGGAAGCTTCCGATCCCAGTCTTGTTGATTCATGGAAACGTGGATAGAGAGATGGTTTAAGATCGTTCTATTAAATCTCTCAACCATGCCGTCTGACTGGGGATGTAAGGGGGTAGTTTGTGTCTTATCAATCTTAAGAAGGACACAAAGTGCCTTGAATACAGCAGAAGTGAAATTTCTGCCTTGATCAGAGTGCATCTGAAGGGGCGTCCCATAGCGAGAAATCCAGTTCTGCAGTAATACTTCGGCAACTGTTGTAGCTTCTTGATCAGCGATCGGGTAAGCCTCGGGCCACTTGGTAAAATAATCCTTGACAACTAAGATGTATTTGTAGCCATCATTTGAACGTGGGAGAGGCCCTAAGATGTCCAACGCGATTCTTTCAAATGGTGCCCCTACATTATAGCGCCGTAATTTTCCACGGCATCGTGTTTTGGGTCCTTTTCGGGCCCCACATGCATCGCAGG
Source organism: Trichonephila clavata (assembly GCA_019973975.1). Taxonomy (NCBI): domain Eukaryota; kingdom Metazoa; phylum Arthropoda; class Arachnida; order Araneae; family Nephilidae; genus Trichonephila; species Trichonephila clavata. The sequence goes on along the minus strand of BMAO01021661.1, from coordinate 170,203 downwards.
ACTTGCACCATCTTTCTACGTCATCTCTTACTTTGCTCCAGAAAAACCGCCCCCGAACCTTTTGGATGGTCTTCAATATTCCAAAATGACCTCCGGTTGGACTACTGTGTAATTGTTCCAACACTTCCGGTATTCTTGATCGCGGGAGTACTAATTGCCATTTTGATGTTTTGCCATCCTCAGACTCCCATTTTCTGTATAATACACCATTACGAATATGGAGTGAATCCCAGAGAGCCCAATAGCGTTTGTTATCCGGACGATAGCTGGAGATATCTTGCCAACTGGGTCTAGTGCTAGATGATTCAAGAAGTTCCAAGATAGGTTTTATGTCGTGATCCGTAAGTTGAGCTTCTCTGACTTCTTCATCGCTCCAACGGTCTATTTGTGTCGATACCGAATCCTTTATTTGACGAATGACAGGTGTTATCATGTCATATTTCTTCTCGACTGTAGTGCAGTAAGAACAAGCATTCGAGCATGGTCTTCTTGATAAGGCGTCAGCATTACCATGAAGGGACCCCTTGCGATGTTTGATCTCGAAATCGTACTCTTCAAGTTTCTGAATCCATCTAGCTATCTGGCCTTCGGTGTTCTTAAAATTTAAAAGCCATGTCAGGGACGCATGATCCGTTCGGAGCAAAAACTTCCGACCGTAGAGGTAACTATGAAAGTTCTCAACAGCTTTTACAATGGCCAGTAATTCTTTTCTGGTGACGCAGTAATTTCTTTCAGGCTTTGAAAGACACTTGCTCCAGTATGCGATGACATGTTCTTGGCCGTTAATTTCTTGGGATAAAACTGCTCCGACACTTTCATGGCTTGCGTCCGTGTCAAGAATGAATTGCTTTTCGGGATCCGGATAAACTAGAATGGGAGACGATGTTAGAGCCGCCTTCAAGCTATTAAATGCTTCCTCGCATTCATCTGTCCACAAGAACTTCTGTTTGTTTTCAGTCAGCCTGTGGAGAGGTCTCGCGATTGAAGAAAATCCTTTAACAAATCTTCTGTAATATGTGCACAGACCGAGAAAACTTCTAAGCTCATGCACATTTTTAGGGCGCCTCCAGTCTTTTACAGCTGACACTTTCTGTGGATCAGTTCTAACACCATCAGCAGAAATTATGTGACCCAGATAATTCACCTCGTGACGGAATAAGTTGCATTTGGAGGGGTTTAGCTACAATTTGGCCTCTTTCAATTTTTCAAATACTCTCCTTAGGTTGCTGAGGTGTTCCTCGAAACTTTTCCCTACAATGATGATGTCGTCTAAATAAACAAGGCAAGCTTCAGGAGTGAGTCCGTTCAACACTGTCTCCATGAGGCGTTCGAAGGTAGCTGGTGCATTACAGAGACCAAATGGCATGACCTTAAACTGCCAAAGTCCTTGTCCTCCTGTCGTGAATGCTGTCTTTTCACGGTCTTCAGGATGTATCTCTATTTGCCAATAACCGCTTTTCAAATCCAAGGTAGAGAACCACTTGTTTCCGCTAAGAATGTCTAATGTGTCATCGATTCGTGGAAGTGGATAACTGTCCTTTTTTGTGACATCATTGAGCCGTCGATAGTCTACACAAAATCTCGTAGATCCATCTTTCTTTCGGGCTAACACGATGGGAGAAGCCCAGGGACTCGACGAAGGCTCGATGACATCTCGTTCCTGCATGTCCCTTAGTAGATCTTTAACTTCTGTTGCCTTAGCAATTGGTAGTCTTCGGGGATTCTGTTTAATAGGAGAGTGATTCCCAGTTTCAATTCGATGTTGAGCCAATTTCGTTCTCCCGAGGTCACCAGATGTACAGGAAAACAGTTCCTCGTATTCGTCAATAAGCATCCATGCTACACTTTTCTGTTCCTCATTCAATTCAGTGGGCTTCAACAGATTCAGTTCGAGTTCTTTAGAAGGCTTTTTCGACATGATTTCGGGATGTTTCTGTATACAGGTGACTGGAGCACATGTTGCTAATACGTCGCCTTTCCTGATTGTTTTAGGATTACCAGTTAGATTAACAACTCTGACTGGTACAGTTTCCTTCGAAAGATCTACCAGTGTTGAAGCAACCAATACTCCTTTTGGAAAATTTTCAGAGTCCGGAAATTCAGTTAGACCATGTCGAAAGTTTTGACTTTTCTCAGCGGCCCCTCTTACAAGCATCTCAATTCGAGCTGAAATAGTAATATCACTTTTACAAGTTATTCGATGACACGGTTCTCTTTCAACAGCTCCTAACTGGAATAACGCTACATCTTCCGAATTTGAGCGTAGCACATTATTCTCAAAGTCAATTACAAAATTATGTTTTGTTAAGAAGTCCAAACCGAGTATAAAAATGTCGGTGATTTCGGCTACAAACACGGTATGGCCATATAACACATTTCCAAACTTAATTGTTACATGCATCTTGCCAATAATGGGGATTTTATCCCCTTTCACGGTCTGAAGGGTAACGCAGGGCGGTGTCCGAAGAATTTTTATGTCAAGTTGTTGTGCTAAATCTTGGCGCAAAATGGTGACATTGGCCCCTGTGTCAACGACCATTCGACACGGAAATCCATTTACATTCGCTTCAATAAACAGTCCATTCTCGCTGCTTGATGAAATTTGTAACACTTCCAAAATGGGGCTTTTCATTCTCTGGCAACCTCCGCCCCGCGAGACCGCCACTACCTCGTTTTCCTGAGTATTATTCCTCGACAGGCTCCTAGGCCGTTGATCTTGGCGAGCCTGGAATTGCCTTTGGAGATGGCCTTCTGCTCCACATTTCCAGCAACGGGCATTGTTTCTTTTAAATTTGCCTGTCTCCTCTCCAGACCTCTGCTTCATCCCCCGGAACTCCTCTAACAGTTGTGTCATAACTTTAAGTAAAGGATCCTCATCTCGTTTCACCTCCGCACCTCTGATAAAGTGACGATCCCTTCTCGATGCTTGTTGTGCCACTTCAAACTTGATCGCGTAGACTAATGCGGACTTCAGATCCTTAGTTTCCGCCATTCGTAGTGCCTTTTGTATTTCTACGTCTCTGACGCCATCGACGAAATACTGCAGAGCTAAAGTCTCTCTTACTTCAGTAGGACAATCGGAGAAGGCGAGGTGGGACAGCTTTTCAATGTCCGTTGCGAGCTCTTGAAGGGTTTCGTTGGGTTTTTGTTGGCGAGTCTTTAACTGAAGTCGGCTATAATCCTTCAGGCATTTCTCGCCAAAACGCAACTCTAGGGCACTTGAAAGAGCATCAAAATTTAACTGTTCATTATCGGGAATGGTCCTCAGTATATCTGCAGCTTCGGCTCGGAGAGAAGAAGCCAATTGGCGAGCTTTGGTAATTGGATCCCAGCCATTAGCTTCTGCGACAATGGCGAACTGCGTCTTATACACCTGCCAAGATGTTTGTCCGTCATACGGCAGTAATTTCATACAGGGTCTGTTGACAACAGGCATATATCGAGCATTTTGAGATTGATTTGCAGCAGCCAATCCAAATTCTTTAGGAGTTTCATAGGACTCTCTTGATTCTTCAGTAACTTGAACTTCCATTTCTTGCTTCAATTTCTCAAATTTCTTTTCCATTTCTTCTAATCTTCCTTCAAATTCCTCTACTTTAGCATTGGCTACCTTCACGGCATTATTAATTTCCTTCATCCCAGATTTCACTTCTGCTTGTCCTGCTTTCATTTCGACTTGTCCTGCTTTCATTTCTGTTTTCATTTCAACTTGTCCAGCTTTCATTTCTGTCATGAATGACAAAAGTTGCGTTAATTTGTCTTCCAATGCGGATTCTTCCTTCTGCTTTTCTTCCGCAGCTTTCTTACTCTGCTCATTCGTTTCACCAACGTTGTCGGATATACCACCACAACTTTGCTCTCTTTCAAGAGCTTCTCGAAGACGTTCGATCAAGTCATCTTTCAGTCCTGATGTGGGCAAATTCCTCGCCGACAGTTCGTCTTTCAATGCGGCAACAGTGAGTTTCGACAGAGATTCTCGATGAAGATCAGCCATTTTCCTTTATCTTCACTATTCTATCCCACTTCTGACGCCAATTTGTTACGAATTTCCTGCGATGTGCTTAGAGTAAATTCAATAAGCAGAATCCTTTTAAAAAAAATAAATAAAGCTATTTATTTAACGAAGACTATAAGAATAACACTGCGCATTCAATAGCTCAGTCACCAGCCTACAGCTTGCTTGTTGTCTAAGGCTCCAATACCACTCCTAATCTTTCGTGCTTGTTTTTATATGCTCTCTGCCGGAAGTGACGTCACTAACAGGAAGTTATGTCATATTAGAAAAATCCAGAACCTTGGAGAGAATTCAAGAAATCAGGATCCCTCTAGAAAATTCTCTCTGTCGCCAAGGTTTCCAACTTCCGTCGCCAAACTTGGCGACAAAAATTAGTTGCCTAAAACATCGCCAATGAGCCAATATCTCGCCAATTTGGCGACTTGCTATTGAAATACAATGGGATACATATAACATTCATTATCATAAGACAAATTACACCAATTTACAGAATTCGTAACACCATCTTTGCTCAAAAAATGTGAAGCGGTGCGCTGCTAATGTGCATAATGCCGCTCCACGCTCTTTCCACAGTAATTGGTGGCTCAAATCACTCATCACACAAAAATGATATTCGTCGGAGAACGTCACTCTGGACTAGGGATGGCGAACCTTTTTGAGACATGTGACAAATTTTGTACACATTTTTTAGTACTAGCTCGTGTCCTATTTACACCAGAATTAAGTTTAAAAAATTTGAACTGAGTATTTTTAAACTAAACTTCGAAAATTCAACTGGTTTAACAAGTAAAAATTGGCGTGGTTTGACGATTTAAAAATTTTTTAGTGGGGTTAAAGTTTTTTTGGAGCAAATGGTAATAAGAGTTTGAATGGACAATGAGTAACAAAAATTTCATGCAATATATATAATGAAATTTTAGTTATTAGTATATATATATATATATATTAACAGGGTGTCCAGCCTTAATGTGACCCAATAGCTAATTCCCGAACCGTTCGGTTTAGATATGCACTTCCAATTTGAAAAATGTTTAAAAAAAGGTAAAGAATTTTTTTACGTGCTTCTCAAACCAAAAAACCCATTTACAAAAAAATTACAAAAATTAAATTTTTATACGGTCCCCAGGTCTTATCACTTGTATTTAGGAAAAGATGCAGTACACAAAAACAAAATAAACACAAAAAGTTTCATTTTATTGTGATAAAAACTGACCGCGCGAGTAGTTATGCCTACTTAAATTTGAAGCATCCGAGTTGCTCAGAAAAGGGGGTCGTATATAAATTAGGTTTAATTCTCACTATTTACAGAAATAACAAAAGAAAAACATCATAGATTGACAATTTGTATTCCTGTATGGCAAACAATAAAAATTAAATTAAAGAAATACAACTTGTACCGAAAAGATTAAAACAGCTTGTTTTAATAAATAGCAGCAAAATAATACAGGATTTGCCGTTCAAATTATAGCATAATGTGGAATGATGCGCCAATCATGAATCAGGGGCTTTATTATATCAGAATGACCAAATTAACTTAAATAATGGTGAGTGAGTGAGTGAGAGAATATTAACCTCGCACTGATTAGCAACACGAGGGCTTTTGGTGACGGTCCGCATAATTTTGAACCATGGTCAAGTAACGCGGACGACATCTGAGCTGGCACCCCCTCTCCTAACTACCACACCACACCACGGGAGGACGTTTGAGCTCTCGACAGATTTAACGTGCATCGCTCCCGTACACGGCGGATCTTTAGTGGTACTGGGATCGAACTGAGGACACGCTAGTCAGGATCCGATGCCTAGACCACTCGGCCACCGCGGCCATTAAATAATGGTGAAGGCATGAGCAAGAGGCGTGTCACGAGACAAGGGAATACGTCTATCACAACTCCCAATTTTATACAAATGTTGCACAGCACGGGCAATTGTACAATATGATGGATGCCTTTGAGTGAAAAATTTAATGGCGTACATTCTTGCCGCCTCTTTCTTATTCTGATTACGCTGCCAATAAAACAGTACCATTTCGCAGTATTCTTCATTTGTATACATCTCGTTCTCCCGCACTAGAATTCGTAATATTAGAATACGACTGTATGCAATTGCAAGCGTCTACATAACAGATTTTTAACGTTCGTCATTATCAGCAAAAACGCAGCAAGTCAGACTGAAGCTGCAGTATATAAAGGTCTTTTTTTGGAAATGCTTATAAAATGCTTTCTTCGTCCAAAATATTTTATTTTTTTCTATGTTTTACACGTACACAGAATAAATTTTATTTCTTAAATAGACAATTATTGTATTATTAACGTATGCTTTTAAATTAAAAAAAGATTTAAATAAGAGATGTGCAAGAGTGAAAGTTTCCTGGCAGTGTTCCAAGTAATTTCACTTTGGAAACGACCTCTTACTAGCTTCTTAAAAATAGCCGAGAAAATGGACAAAATATATGTAAGAAAGGGATGCAAGTTTTTTTTTATTTCTTTTGATTCTCTATTTGAATTGTAAGAGATAGCGCCTCTAATGGAAACCTGTTGGCGTATACTAAATTAAATGCCCATAAAACGCTAACGAGTTATTAAAACTCATTATAGTAGGTAAAAGCATTTTGCAGAGTATTTATGGCAGGGCAGCATTTGCTGAAGTAAGAGATGGCTAAAAAGAAAAACACATCATTCACAGTGCACAGTAAGTGGTAAAAAAAAAGGAACAAATGTCATTAAGAAATAAACTCTTTTTATTTCAGCTAAACAATAAAAATAATTAAATCAAATAGTAATTTTAAAAAAAGAAAAAGTTACTTACAAAAAAAGAAATTATGGTAGCTCTTTAATTGTTAAAAGAAAGACAAAATAAAATAATTATTTACCCATTCCCTTTCTGATACAATTCAAGTTTTACGAAGCAGCTCTGATGCTATTCCTGTCCAAAAAATAAAAAGAGAGTTATTCGAATTTTTCTAAAACACCTGTTCAGCTAACGTAAGAATGGCATCATCAACATATGACGTCATTCCTCCCGATATTTGAATAAAAATACTTTGCATAACTGAAAACCTTTTTTTTTAAAACTCCGCTTATCGGCGGCAAAATAAAATATCCTTTAATGTTAAAATTAATTAAAAAATGCTAAAGTAAATGAAGATAAATATGTATATTGGAGAAAGAAAATATATTATGGCCGAAGATAAGAATATTTAGGGTAAGTAGTGCAACAAATCCCTCTTATCTATCCGACCATAAAAATAGAACATGAAATAAAGAGCTCTATTTACAAAATATTTCATACGTAATATAGCCCTTGATAATAAAACAGAATTTATGAATTTACCAAATTCAAATATACTTAGAAAATTCAACATTTTTACGAGTAAATACAGAAAACCTTATCTTTAGGTTTACAAAAAAAAAAAAAAAATTCTTGACATATCTTCACTAATACAATCTGAAAACAGATTTAAATGTATAAAGTCTAAAAAAAAATGATTCAATGAATCCATAGTTCACAATTTTAATCATAAGATTAAAGAGTAGCTTATATATATACCAAAGTTCATTTCCTTATGCAATTAATAGTTCTAATGCATATTACTCTTACAAAAGCACATACAAATAACATACAAATAACGTACAATGAACATTTCAACAGTGGTAAAATACACTAAAATAAAAAATATATATATACATACTATGAGGTACCTCTTAACTGAAAAAAAATAATGCAATTTAAATAAGCATATATTAAAATATAATTATCCTTTTAATTGCTGTGGCCAGACTTTCACACTATTTTAGTACCTATAACATATAAGATTTTACAGAAATTACAATATTTAAATAAGCATAGAGAGGACAAACATTAAAGGATTAAATACATATTTTACATTTCATTTTCAGTAAAAAGAAGTGTTATGAACTTCCTCAGTTCAGTTTTTGTAAGAGGTTTGGTGAAGATATCAGCCAATTTATCCTTACTACGGACAAATTCTAGTTCAAAAATATCTTTATAGATTAAATCTCGCATGAAAAACAATTTGACATCTATATGTTTGCTACGATAGTTTTCAATGGGTGACCTTACAAAATCAATAGTGGCTCGATTGTCAACATGTAAAATAGATTTAATTTTTTGACCAGTGATAATGTTCCTCTCAAAACATTCACCTAACACTCTATCGAACCACAACAATTCCTTGGTAGCTTCAGTCAGGGTGATAAATTCCGCCTCCATGGTCGAAAGACTTACACTTTTTTCCTTAAAGGTTCTACAAGCAATGGGAGAATTATCTAATAACACTAATTGACCACCTGAAGAAGTACGGTCATCTCTGTTCGCTGCAAAATCAGCATCAGAATATGTAATAAGACGAGCTTTTGAACAAGAAAGTCTCAATTTAAAGCCTCTCGACTGACTAACATAACCTAATAATTTTAATAGGCCGGTCCAATGTAACATTCCAGGATTAGTCTGGAATTGACTAAAAATATTAACAGAGCATAGCTAATATCTGGTCGAGTACGGTTTGCTATGAAAGATAAACATCCCGAGACACTACGATAAGGCAGTTTAGCCATTTCCGCAATTTCTTGTTCGGACTGTGGACAACTAAGTTTAGAGTAAATACACCCTTTATTAATGGGGAGTGAAGAAATAGGAAATTTAAAATTTTTAAACCTATCACACACTTCTTCAATATAGGATTTTTGATGAAATACTAGGCAACCATTTTCTTCCTCAAATTCAACCCCTAGTAACTTCTGGGTTTTACCTAATACTTTTAAATCAGAATGTCCTTTTAAAAATTTTACCACTTTATCTATTACAATTCTATTTCGTCCGAAACAAACAATATCATCAACATACAAAGTCAATACAAGGTCAGAGTTAAAAACATATGTGCAGTTACACCAGTCAAGCTTTTTAAAATGTAAACGGGTCAATACTTCGTGCAACTCGTAAAACCACAGACGCCCACTCTGGTGGAGTCCATATAGAGCACGATCTAACCGGCAATATAAATTATCTTTGCCTTGTTCTTTGAATCCCTGGGGTTGTTCCATATAAATTACTTCTTTCAACGGTGTATAAAGATAGGCACCAACAATATCCATTTGTAAATGGGTCCAGCCTAGGTATGATACCAAGAGTGAAAATAAAAGTCTTATTATACCAAAATTCACTACAGGACTAAACGTTTCCTCGTAGGATTCTCCTTTCACCTGCTTGAACCCTTGTGCCACTAATCTAGCTTTGAAACGTACTATTTCGCCATTTTCGTTTCTTCTTACAGTGTAAACCCATCTGCACCCAATGGGATTTTTACCTTCTGGTAGTTTTTCTAAATGCCATACTCCCCTGTTATGCATGGTTTCAATTTCGCTTGACATGGCTTTCTCCCATTCTTCCCTTTGCTGGGATTTCATAGCCTGTTTATATGTTTTAGGGATTTTCAGGTCATAAAGTCATGTTTGAATAAGACTTGAACTTGCGTCCCCCTTCAAACCATCTATAACCCCGTGGAACGTATCGGATTGTGAAAAGTTAAAAATATATAAGAATCAAATGTTAAATTGTGATCGTTACAATATTTTTCGATGTCTTTGAGAGTCCTTAATCTTTTAGTACATCCTTCCTGGTAATAGTAGACATCCGTACGGCTACCATCTGGTCTAGGAACAAGTTTCCTGAACCAGTTGACAGTTTTGGTGTTTGGTTTATGAGTATCTGGTGAGTCTTCATCAGTTCATCTTCAGATGATTCGGGTGTAGCTACAGAGGACTTATCAGATGCATCCTTTACGATGTGTTCGTGTCTCGAATCCTCATCAGGGAATGGTTCAAATGGCTCAAACTTCAGATACATGGGCTCCAGCACTGCTCCACTGTGTGGCTTTTGAAATGGAATCGACTCTTCAAAAGAAACATTTTTGGTTTCTACAACTTTATTCCATTCAGGAATCCAGATACGGTAACCCCTCGTTCAGAAAGCATAACCGATTATCTGACCTTCCACAGCCCTGGGGTCAAGCTTAGATCGTTTTTGTTTATGAATTCCTACATATGCTGTGCAACCAAATGGTTTCAAATGTCTTACAGACGGTTTATTACCTGAAAATAGTTCAAATGGTGTTTTCGTTTGTCCCTTATGACAAACACGGTTAAAAGTATATGTAAAATGAAGCATAGCTTCAGGCCAAAATTCGTGGCTCATTCCACTTTCACTTAACAATGTTCTGGCTCCAGCGGCAACAGTTTGATTGTACCGTTCGGTCACCCCGTTTTGTTCAGGCGAATATGTGTTGGTTAATTCCACATGTATTCCCTTACTACTAAAATAAGTTTCAAACCTTTTACTATCAAATTTACTACTGTTATCCGACCGGAAGTGTTTTACTTTTAAATCAAGGAAATTCTCAACGCGTGTGATATGTCATCTAACGACTTCAAACACTTCGGATTTTTCCCTTAATGGGTATACAGCTGTTTTTCTTGAAAAATCATCAATGATAGATAAAAAATATTTCTCGCCCATCCTACCAATCTTGTTACATTGTCCCCAGACATCCCCGTAAAGTAACTCAAGTGGTCTGCGCAATCTAATCCCTTCCTGTCTCTTGAATGATACTCTACGTTGTTTGTTCAGCTGGCATGGCTCACATTTTAACTCAAAGTTTTTAAAATTAGGTAGCCCTCTAGCACCGTTCTCTTCAACTGTTCGTGATATTACTGATGGACTGACATGTGCCAGTTGTTTATGCCAGAATTCCAACTTTTTATCCATAAGTGCAGATGCTTCAAAAGCTATTCTCTTTCGAGGCCCAAGAACTTTAGGGTAAAGATGGTAAACACCGTTTTTTAAATATGCAGAAAATAAAACTTTACCATCTTCCGCGATCTCCACCTCACCTCTACAATTACAGAAAGATATACCCATTTTATCCAATTGAGGACCAGATATAAGATTTCTTCTCAATTTAGGAGAATATATTACATTAGTTAAAATTATAGTCATTGAACCAAATTTTAAGTTAACAGTTCCTCTCCCCTCAATGGAAGTATTTACACCTTCAATGGCAACAGACATTTCTTCATTTGTAGTAGGATAGAATTCATCAAAATAATCTGTTTCTACAAAAATGGTGAGAGGCTGCTGTATCAAAAACCCAGTCAGCACTCTCATCCACAATGTTTAGACTAGTAGTTATAAAATTAGAGTATTTACCTGCCTCAGGACTTACGTCTCTGTGGTGGAAGTTATTACCTTGATTAGGAGTCTGATTGTTCCAGGATTGTCTCTGTCTGGTAAGTGACTGGCATCTTTTTCCATGTTGATAAGATCCTTTAACATTCCTAGGAGTGAAATGGCGTCTCGGTGATCTGTAGGAATTGTTCATTGTAGTCCGTCTCGACGTCAGCTCCGGACAGTTGTTTTTCAGGTGATCTGGACTTTTGCACTGATAACAAGTCTTTATGCTCCTTTTCTTTGATTCCATTTTGCTAGACTGGGCAGCAATTTCTTTATTCATGTCCATATTTCTCAATTTCAGTCTTGCTTCTTCAGCTACTAATTCGGCAACAACATCTTTATAGACAAACTTCACATCGTCTAATCGAAGGATGGTTTGGACTATGGAGTCGAATTGAGGAGGCAGATATCTTAGTAATTGGAAATTGACATTTTTCACTAAAATCTTCATCTAAATCTCGTAATTGTTCGTATATTCTCAGTAATCTTGTTGAAAATAGGCTAATGGACTCTTCAGATAATATATGGCAATTCATCAGTGAAGAATATACCTCCATGTGGTCGGCTTTAGAATCTGGTTGATAATACGTTTTGAGGACTTTCCAAGCTTCAACTGGATCATCAATTCTTTCTACTATCCTTCTATGTGAGGAATCTATGTTCAAATAGATTATAGACAACACTATTTGCTTTACGGGCCTTAACTTCCTTTACTGCTTCGGCATCTGTTGATACATCTAACTTTGGCTTAATCTCTTTTTCATCTACTATGTTCCATACTTGTCTCTCCATCAAGAGATATTTGACATCATTGGCCCAGCTGACTTAATTTTGACCTTCCAATTTTGGAATGGAATAATTCGCCATGATCAGGGAATGGGTAATAAAAAAAATCTAACTTTTACCAAATGCTCAAAAAAAATTCAGAATTAAAAAAAAATTCGAAAAATAGAGCTATTGATATAATTCTTCATATTTTGCCTTAAATCACTCTAGAAAAATTCTAAGTGCAAATCGTCGATATAAAAATCTTCTTACACTATCGCCCCCCCCCCCCCGAATGAAAATATCTCTAATATACTATAAGACCATACACTGTATTCATGATTACCATCTCAGTACATCAGGCCCATAACCTTATTTGTTGGCGTATACTAAATTAAATGCCCATAAAACGCCAACGAGTTATTAAAACTCATTAGTAGGTAAAAGCATTTAGTAGAGTATTTATGGCAGGGCGTTTGCTGAAGTAAGAGATGGCTAAAAAGAAAAACACATATCATTCACAGTACACAATAAGTGGTAAAAAAAAGGAACAAACGTCATTAAGAAATAAACTTTTTATTTCAGCTAAACGATAAAATAATTAAATCAAATAGTAATTTTTAAAAAAGAAAAATTTACTTACAAAAAAAGAAATTATGGTAGCTCTTTAATTGTTAAAAGAAAGACAAAATAAAATAATTATTTACCCATTCCCTTTCTGATACGATTCAAGTTTTACGAAGCAGCTCTGATGCTATTCCCGTCTTAAAAAAAAAAGAGAGTTATTCGAATTTTTCTGAAACACCCGTTCAGCTAACGTAAGAATGACATCATCAACGTATGATGTCATTCCTCCCGATATTTGAATAAAAATACTTTGCATAACTGAAAACCTTTTTTTTAAACTCCACTTATCGGCGGCAAAATAAAATATCCTTTTAATGTTAAAATTAATTAAAAAATGCTAAAGTAAATGAAGATAAATATGTATACTGGAGAAAGAAAATGTATTATGTCCAAAGATAAGAATATTTAGGGTAAGTAGTGCTAACAAAACCACGTGAATCTTCGCTGCGCGATACAGTGATGTCATATGTCTATGATGTGGCAGAAAAACTGGGAGTTGCACCAAAGATTGCACGAAGGTAGGTCGGATGGTATCTGTCTCTCCGTTTTTTGAGAGTGAAGGCGTGTTTTCTGAATTAGTATGATGCTATCTCGGTAGTAAAATTGCTCTTGAGTTAATTATTTGAAACCCCTTGTAAATAGTTAAATGTTTGGTTGTGCTTTAATAAATTAGGTCATTTTAACACTCTGTGATCATTTAACATTAAATTTTCAAAGTTCCATAACTCGGCCAGTTTTTATCGTAATAAAATGAAAATTTTTGTGTTTATTTTTTTTTTGTGTACTGAACCTTTTCCTAAATATAAATGATAGAACCTGGGGACCATATAAAAAACTAATTTTTTTATAAATGTGTTTTTTGGCTCGAAAAGCACGTAAAAACATTCTTTACCTGTTTTAAAACATTTTTCAAATTGATAGTGCATATCTAAACCGAACGGTTCAGGAATTAGCTATTGGGTCACATTAAGGCTGGACACCCTGTATATACAGTGGAATGTCGTTTATCCGAACGTTTAATATCCGTAGCGTCAAATATCCGAACCAAAGTTCGGATACGTTTTTGAAGAGTATAATGCTCAACAGTTGTTTCCTGTGAGGCCAAAAGTGATGGAAAAACACAAAAGGAGGGATATTTGTGGGATTTCAGCTGTGTGTGATTTGGTAAACATCTGCACAGAATAGTATGTCAGTTTATTTCCAAGTAAGGGGGTGCATACATGCTCTTTTGTTGAGCTTTGTTGATGTAGAAACCTGGATCGCATGCGATGCCGAAGACTGTGGATTTCAAATGCTAAATGATGATGAGATTGTGACTTCCATGCAAGAAGAATCCAACCTTGTCGACGATGAAACAAATGAAGAGAAGGATAACAACAACGAAAGTAGCAAATGCTGAAGCGTTTCTGCGTTAGAGACAGCTATGGAGTGGTTCGAAGAACAATCAGAGTGCTGTCCTACTTAACTACTGCTGCTGAAGAGAATCAGAGACCTTGCATTGAAAACGAAGGTGTACAATGGTACAGCGAAAAATAAGTGATTATTTTCCGGAATCAAGGTAAAATCGCGACGTTTTACACCTAGTTTGCTTTTTCTTCAAGCACGTTTCCCACATGTGATGATTTTCAATATTTGTGTAGTGTCCAGTATCATATACTGCATGGATCGCATTTGGTTTTCGGTTATTTGAACAATCACGTATCCAAACGGTGTCCGGTCCCAATTGATTCGGATAAACTATGTTCTACTGTATATAACAAAATTGATTATGAAGTATTTAATGAAAAATTTGTTACTGTTTATTTTCGCATAGTTTTTTAATATTAGGTTCATATTTCTTATTCATTAGTTCAACGCATTTCGCCCTGTCAAATGTATTTCTATTAGAAGATTTTACAAAGTTCACTGAAAAAAAAACAATTTTTCACATGGATATGGGGACCCAAACATCGGTAAAATAGCATTAACTAGTTTTTTTTACCATTGATTTAAAATTATTTGGTAAACAATGTTATACGTTTAATATAATATTTAAAATTTTTACTGTGGGATCTGATCAATATTATCTGCACTACATTAACACAGTTTTCCTTCTACTTCAGAAATCAAGTCTTCAAAATTTGTTTTCCACCCTATGCTGCTTCGAAATTCAACTAATTGCATTTTTAAATTATCGATATATAGCCACATAAATTTGGTCAACTCCATTGTTTCAAATTCTGTTTTGTATGGATATAAAATAAAGTAAAATGTATTTTCCAAACTCATTGAATCTCTCCTCAAAAGCTCTTGTTTTACTTCCTGCATAGTCATTAAATATTTTTTAATTGCATTACCTTGAATGTCAATGGGGTTTTACAATATTATTGTATTTTGAAAAGGTTTTTTGTAATTGAGGAAAATATTTCAGGATTTTCATTTCCAAATCCATAGGGAAAATTCTAACGGGTCTATTCACGAATCTTCCATTGATCCTTTTGGGTAAAATTATTCTTTTTAGCTGTAAGTTCTGTTGAAAGCTTTCTCTTGAAGAAGACAGGATTTATATATATATATATATATATATATAGTTAAATTAATTGTTCTATTTAAACGGTGGCATTTGTGTACGCGAGGATGATAGTCGATGGATGGTTGATAGTTGGAGATTAAAAATGATTAAACTGTAAACACGATTTACGACTGGAAGTTTGTGGTGGCTGGGTCCTATTTCGGACCCCGCTCACTCCACCTGGCGTGTCTCTAAGTGTGGGAGGAAACATATCATCACCAACAAATGCCATTACAACAAACATATTTATTCAGGACTAACAAACACTTAAACAATCACAAGTTTAATTATAAGTAGAAACCTAGGAGTGATTCCCTAATACGTCGATTAATCCTAATACTCAAATCTAAGTAATCTCAGCTACCAGAAATAGACTAGGAGACGATCACAAGCTAACCTTAGGTCGGTACTGAATCTATTATCTTCGATTGTCTATCTAACCATTTACTCTTATAATTTATATCTATCCAACGCGCACTAAGTTCGTGAAGTAATTCTCCGGCGTACTTGCGTGACAGCTTGGCAACTCCTTCTCCCTTACATTTACAAAATCTATATATATAGACTTTATATAGTCGAATTAATTAACATATAACTATCTCGTGTTTTTCCTGAAAAGGCTGTGAAATAGTATAAATGCTAGCCCCAAAGTTTCCCAAGAGGATTAATACTGAAATCTTGCGAATAGCCCCATCACATCCCCCTCCAAGAAAAAAACGGGATTTATAAAAGGGTCTTAATGGCCCGATATAAATTACGTTGAAAAATTTAAGTCTTAAACTACCTAGACATCTTAAACTATAATTTAGCATTAAATTTTATATAACAATACTCTAAAAAACACTCAAAACTACTAGCTCAATTTTTAATCACTCCCATGTTTACCACTTTTACATTCATTATATAAGGTGTACCCCATTTGGGCGAGGACAAAGGAAAAACCTCCCACTGGAGGGAAAAACCCGGCCATACACAACCCGAAAAACTTAAATGTTTTAACTTATCTTGAGTTATTCTTCAACACTTAAATCTTCAAAACATCCGTGTCAGCCACCCTGAAATGAGAACTGGATCAGTGGACGTACAACAAAAAAATTTTTGAACACTGTATACATACACAACAACATTGAATTCACACATATTTAAATTGTCAATTACTTTACAAATTTCATCTGGTTTCAGAAAAACTCCCATTGCAATCGCATAGCGCTGTTAGTGTTATGGTTAATTTATTCTCTACGCCGCGAGCCCAAAAACCAGATATATACTAATATACACTTCAATATGCTTATATATACACGATTATATACAATTTTCAAAACATTCAATATAAACAAACAATACAATGAATTCTCGCACGCTTAGCCAAGCCTTTACTTGTAGTAAACAAATGTAAACATACATAGCTTTCCACAATTTAGAATATATTTAAATATACAAAAGTTCATTTCACTCAACTTAGTGTGACTTTTGGATTTAGACAACATTATTAAAAAAATAAGACTTACTTCTTGCAAAAATTCACCCAACTGCCTGTCAGTAAAAATATAAATGAAACAATACAACCTGGCTAATATCTTGCTCCTCTTCTTTCTCTAATGTCTCCTATCTGCACCTCCAACGATGTGGACCTTCTGCCGCGTGGACTTTCTCCTGGCGGTCTGGTCTATACTGTCGGCGACTCCGCAAATTGTAGTTGTGGCCTCGTCCTTCTTCATCTCTTCTATATCGGGTTGATCCTTCCTGGTCTGGCTTTCCCATGCACTTCTCTGCCGTCTCTGGAATTGCGTAGGGTGGACCTTTTCTGTTGTCTCCGTCTCGGTTGAAGTAGCCTGCCTTCCTCTGGCTTCTGACGATCTCTTTCTGGAACTTGTCTACCGTAGTGATCTTCTATTCTTTTTATTTTTCCATATCTGTTCAGTCGGTGCGATGGAGGACGGGAGTCTTCGCTTGTTGACCTCTCTGTGAATGGGTTTTCTTTTACTCCTCGGCCCCTCTGAAAGTGACTCTGGTTTGTTTTTTTTCCACCTTCTTGGATGTTGGTTCTTCCTTTTCTTCTGTTGCATCACTTCGGTCAGTGATTCTGGGATCGCCCTCTTACACCGCCTTTTGCTCAGCTTTTGTTTGCTCCTCTTTGTCTCTCTCTAATTACTTTTATTCCCTACACTAGTATTCTCTTTCCTCTCCTGTATCTGCCTTCCACCCGACTCATTACTCCTAAAGCCTTGTGACCTATCTAACCCATATCGACTATCCTCAAAGCTACTCGACCGATACTCGGATCCTCTGCTAATTGAACAATCTACCTCCACTACACCTTCATCACTTTTTCTTATGGTATATTCGCACTTGGTCTATATTGACTGTAGTTCTTCTACCTGGCTTCCAAATTACAACATTATTGTTTTTAACTCTTACAAGTATAAACGGACCTTCAAACTTGGGACAGAATTTAGATACCACCTTTTTACTGGCTGAGCTTATAGGGTGAGTTTCAACCAACACTAAATCATTCACCTGAATGTTAATTTCCCGTCTACTTTTATTGTAATACTTTGCCTACTTTTCTTGCTTTTTCATCGTATTCTGCCTAGCTTCCTCAAACATCTTTTCAATATTTCCAACCACAAATTCTGTTCCATCCGTCACCATCACAAGTTTTTGAAACGGGGAAATAAGTTTCCTGCCCAAAAATAATTCTGCTGGGGTCTTTCCCGTTGTTTCGTGAACTGCCGTTCTTAATGCATACGCTAATTCACTTAGAAACTTGTCCCAGGTTTCGTAATTATAATTTACAAAAGAAGCAGTCATTTGTAATAAATCGCGATTAACTCGTTCCGTTCTATTTCATTGAGGTCGATACACCACTGTTTTGGCATGCTTTATATCTAATCTAGTACTTAAATGCTCAAAAACTTCGGACATAAATTGGGGGCCGTTGTCTCTAATTAGTTTTATTTTAGCTCCATATTGCAAAATATAATTTTCGAATAGGGTATTGGCGATTATTTTTGCAGACGCCTTTCTGAGGGGTATTATTTCCAACCACCTCGTAAAATGATCCGTTATCACTAAAATATATCTATATCTTTCAGGTTTCGATGCTGGGTAGGGGCATAACAAATCTAATGAAACTATTTCATTTGGATTATTAGTTACAATCGGTATTAAATGACCGGCCGGTAACGCGTTCTTATGGTTAAATTTCTGGCACTTATCACATGTCAAAACATAATCATTTATCGCCCTTCGCATATAAGGAAAATAACAAGCGTCCTTCACGCGTAAATATGTTTTCCTAATCTCGAGGTGTCCAGCCATAGGCTTATCATGAAATTTGTGCATTATCGCACCTCGCATTGACTTTGGAATATACGAAGGCTGTTCAGAAAGTATCGATACTGAATTTATTCTATTTATTCCAGAAAACCCTTAGCGGAGGGACTGTGCGCATCATGCGTGTGCATATTTCACCTTGTCTCACAAAATTCGGCAGGTCTGTACAGCGCACCGTTCAGTCACACTGACTTCTTTCACGTGGAGTGTTTGCGTGCGTTCGTCGAAAAAAGAAAATGTGTGAAAACAGGGATCAGCGAATCTGTATCAAGTTTTGCTTTAAGCTCGGTAAAACGGGCACCGAAACCTACGAGATGATGAAAACAGCATTTGGAAATGAGGCGATGAGTCGTGCTCGGGTTTTCGGGTGGTTCCGGTGATTCAAGGAGGGTCGTCAATCAGGGAACAGTGATCCCCGTTCTGGGCGCCCATTCACCTCTCGCAATGAGGACAAGATTGCACAAGTGAAGGTTGTGGTGGGCTCTGATCGTCGTTTAACAGTCCGAGAAATTGCACAGGAGTGTCACATTTCCGTAGGATCATGTGATGAAATTTTAAGGAAGGACTTGAACATGCACCGAGTGTCTGCAAAGTTTGTTTCGCGTCTCCTCACTGAGGATCAGCAATTCCAACGACTGTTCCAATTCCATTTTTTCCTCTTTCCCAAGATTCAAGAACACCTTAAAAGGACACCGGTTTCAGGACATTGAAAGCGTAAAACAGAATTCGACACCGCAGTTTCAGACCATCCCAAAGTTTGAGTTCCAGAAATGTTTCGAGGACTGGAAACATTGTTGGGCCAAGTGTGTTACTGCCGATGGAGCATATTTCGAAGGAGATTGACTCAAAACCTGTTTATGTATGTATGTTTTTGCATAATAAATTCAGTCTCGATACTTTTTGAACAGCCCTCGTATACTCTCATTTCTCAGAGAGAGGATGCGTACTTCGCATAAAATAACAAGCCTTCAATTATTTTGAAATCCTGAGACCAGTTTTCGCAGACTCCTGCATTTACCGTACTGTCATCGGGGTTTTGTAAATAACGATAAATATGACCTAGCTCAGGGTCCTTTCTTTGTTCGGAAATCAATTGCACCCTTGACGAAAGTACCAAATCTCTAATTACTGTACAAGCTGTATTGCTATCGTCAAAACTTTCTACTGGGTTCCGCGACAACACATCTCCCACAACATTTTGTGCATCTGGCCTATGTTCCCATTCAACATTAAATTCTGCTAGCTTGAGTGTCCATCTAATCATTCGGCTTGATAAATTTGTACCATTAGTGAGTTTTGTTAATGCTGCATTATCCGTTATTACTTTTACTGGTAACAAACCAAAGTAGTTGCGAAACCTTTTTAAAGC
Organism: Trichonephila clavata; assembly: GCA_019973975.1. NCBI lineage: Eukaryota > Metazoa > Arthropoda > Arachnida > Araneae > Nephilidae > Trichonephila > Trichonephila clavata. Next base: position 150,292 of record BMAO01021661.1, on the reverse strand, counting down.
CCATATCACCGCTAAACATTCGCGCTCGGTTACTGTGTAATTGCGCTCCGCCCCTTTAAGTGTGTCAGATACATATGCTATGGGTCTCTGACTTTGAATAAGCACCGCTCCAATCCCAATAGAACTCGCGTCCTTAAAAAGCTCAAATTGTACATTAAAATCCGGTAATTTTAATATAGGTGCCTCCGTAATTGCACGTTTGATCGATTCAAAAGCACCTCTTCCGACCAATTAAACTTCCTACCCTTCTTTTTTAATTCATACAGTGGCTCTCAGAGATCTGCGTACCCCTTAACAAATTTTTGATACCATTGGGCAGTTCCGAGAAATTTGGATACTTCTCGCGTATTCTTTGGTGCTTTCATTTCGAGTATTGCCTTAACTCTAGATTCATTCGTGGTTATCCCATCTTTACTAATCACGAAACCTAAGTATTTTAGTTTCTCACATACAAACTTACACTTATCTTTGTTCAACGTCAACCCCGCTTCTTTCAAGAACCTAAATACTTCCTTTAAATGTTCCAAGTAATGTGCAAATGATGGAGACGCGGTTTTTACGTCGTCCATATACACTTGCACAACACTTCCCTAACATTGGATTCAAGATGATGTCTATGTCCTTCTGATAATTTGGCCCTGCCCCCGAGAGGCCGAATGGCATGCGCTTAAACGCATAAGTGCCGTTTTTCTTCACAAAGGCAATTTGTGGCTACATCCCTGGTGTGTACTGTCAATTGAAAATAGACGGTGCGTAGATCCAAAGTACTCATTATCTTCGAGTGAGGAATATTGGTAATTAAATCCTCAATGAGTGGCAAAGGATATCTAGGGTACCTAGTTACCGCATTAAGATTGTGATAATCCACCGCAAATCTATACACCTCCGGATTGTCCGGGATTAATCCGTTCTTCTTATGGCACAATACTACAGGAGATGCGTAAGCAGATTGAATTTGTACGATGGTGCCTTCTTGTAACATTTTTTTAATATGGTTCTCTATGATACCTTGCTTAACCCTGTCATACTTATACGGTCTGGATACTACCGGAGCGCTATCACCCGTATCGATTTCATGATATAATACATAAGTCCCGGTTTTTCCGAGAATAGCCTCTTAAAACTATTAAATAACGATTTTAATTCTCTCTTTTGACTTTCTTCTAGTTTTGTATTTGAAAGATCAATTTCTAAGTTCTCCTCAATGATTTTTATTTCTTCGATTTGCGAATCCGGAATCGCTGATGACTTTTCCTCGAAATTCATGGTAATCTTTTAGTTTCTAATAAAATCGATACCTAAAATGCAGGGATATTCTAGAACCGCTAATATATGAAAATTCCACTTTTTCTTGAATTCTCTTATTCGTATCTCTAATTCTATCGTCCCTACATTGTTGCAATAGGCACCTTGAGCCGTTATAACTTTTGCATTTGATTTTTTAACTGGCTTATAAGAAAAATATGCCCGATAAGTTTCTTCAGAGATGATCGACTTCTCGGCCTCAGTATCCCATAATGCCTTAGTGAAGATATCATTCACTAAAATGGGCGCGTACGAAAGTTCTACTGGGGACATCCGTAAAGCAGAAACCCTTATAGGAGGTTTTTCATCAACATGCGATCGATCTTGATTTCGAACGCTTAAAAAGTTTAAATTTTTATGACTACCCCTATTCCAATGATTATTCGACCCCCGTTCAAAATTATCACTCGGACCCCTATTTCTGAACTGCTTTCGTCCACCACGATTCTCGAACCCGTGATCATTCCTGTCAATACGGTTCCTGTTCTCGAACCCTTGATTATCATGGTTCCTCTGGGGTCTCATCTCATAGGAAGTTCTATAACCCTGTCTCCTATCATTTTGACGTTCGACTACCCCAGTATCTGTCCAATTTCTACTTGTACGACCTTCGGTAGACCTACTACTCACATCCCAAACTCGTCTTTCACGATTATTATTACTGGAACCCTGATTGTCTCTCCTCAAATATCTATCCTCGTACTTCATTATCATCTGAAGTAACTGAAATTGAGTAGTTGGATTTCTAATCTCTATGTATTCCATCAATTGTGGTTCCAAACGGGCAATAATGTGGTCGATTAAATTGGTTTCCGACATATTTAGTCCCAACCTTTTGTGTATTTTTAGCAGGTCATAGATAAAATCAAAAGGAGCTGGACCATGACCCTGATACGACGAATAGAACCTGACTTCCAATTCAGTCTTATTCCTAACAACTGGGAAATTTGTTGTCAATGCCTCTTTTAATTGCGCAAAATCCGTAGCATTCCCGTTAACTAACGATGACCAAAGCACCTCGAACCAGTCCAGTGCTCGTCCTCTGAGACGCCCTTTGAGATAAGAACATGCCAAATTGTTAGGTATCTCATAAAACTTAACATTACTGTCTATATATTCCAAAAGTTCTGCTATATTCTCAACTCCGGAAAATAAAATATCAGGCAAGAGCTTAAAATTGGATCCGACTTCCATCTCGGGGTTAAGGGAGATATGTCCTGAGGACAAACCCGTTGGGTGCCATTGTGGTGACTGGGTCCTATTTTGGCCCCCGCTCACTCCGCCCAGCGTGTCTCTAAGTGTAGGAGGAAACATATCATCACCAACAAATGCCATTACAACAAATATATTTTTTCAGGACTCACAAACACTTAAACAATCACAAGTTTAATTATAAGAAGAAACCTAGGAGTGATTCCCTAAAACATCGATTAATCCTAATACTCAATTCTAATACTAAATCTAAGTAATCTCGGCTACCAGAAATAGACATGGAGAGGATCACTAGCTAACCTCAGGTCGGTACTTAATCTATTATCTTCAATTGTCAATCTAACCATTTACTCTTGTAATTTATATCAATCCAACGCGCGCTAAGTTCGTGAAGTAATTCTCCGGCGTACTTACGTGACACTTGGCATCTCCTTCTCCCTTAAATGTACAAAATCTAGACTTTATATAGTTGAATTAATTAACATATAACTATCTCGTGTTTTTCCTGAAAAGGCTGTGAAATAGTATAAATGCTAGCCCCAAAGTTTCCCAAGAGGATTAGTACTGAAATCTCGCGAATAGCCCCGTCTCAAGTTCTATATTTAAGCAAGATATTTACAAAGAATTGAAGTGTCAGAATCAGGAGTGCTCTAGGATTAAGTTAAATAAAATCTTAATTATATGTTTGTGGCCTTAAACCTCTGCGATTGTTCTTCTAATCTATACTAATATATAAAATAAAGAGTTTGTGATTTTCAGCTATTCCGGCCAAATTAAGTAACCCACAAGTGTGAAACTTGTCATGTAGAAGCTGTAAGTCCTTATGCTATTAACCTCGAAGAGGTTTTTTCGAAATTCGCTTAAAATTTTTTTTAATTAAATTTTTAAGTGATTATTTTTAGCTAAACGGAGATATAACGTCATCAAACACGTCAAGTCTTAACTCTACAAAAATGAATTTTTCAAGCAGTTTTTGGCGGTAATGTACATTTTACTGTAAATATATTTATTTATGGTTATATTCTTTTTCTTACTCTTTGTGATGGAATTTCATTTGTTTTTCAAAATTGAAAAAATCATAAAAAAATGTTATTTCTAAATTTTGTTTTACCGTTTGGCACTAGTCGATTTTCGATGTGTTATAAAGTTTATTCTTTTTCAAAAATTCAAAATAAATAAAGGAATTTATTTTGAAACAGCTTTTTCAAACTAAATGGCCATGCTGTACGGTGTGAACAAGGTGTACCGTTAAAGTGTACTGATGTTCAGGTAATGATTTAGTTCTAAGCTTGATTTTATTGTGTGTGTGTGTGTCGAATCGGGGGGGGGGGCACTTATCCCGCCAACGTGAGTGGGTGATACTAAAGCCTAGGCACCTCATTAAATTTATGTATCTGTGTAATTTTTGTTTAGATTATTTCTTATACACTTTCGTGGTTTGTAATAATGCATTTTGATTGAATAATGGAACTACTATGCAGCTTGCAAGGCCATTTTTATTGTGCTGGCCACTTTTATAAAGAATTTTACTTTTCGTAAAATGTTTTATTTCATTTTGTGCTCCTGATTAATGCTAGCTGTACTATGGAACATCTACCAGCGTGCAAGGCCATTTTTATTGTGCTGGCCACTTTTAAAGATATTTACTTTCCGTAAAATGTTTTATTTCATTTTGTGCTCCTGATTACACTCTAAACCTTTTTGTTGTATCTGAAAAATTTTTGCTTCCCCCATGTTGTTTATTAGTTTTGTTATTTTTAAAAAGTCAACAATGCAAAAAACATTTGTGGTTTGTGCTGTTGCTTTTCCTTATTCTCGCTAACATAAATGTTGGTGGTGTTATCAATCTTCGGATGTCCTTGGGTTACAATTCATCTAATTTTGATATCATGGCAACAGAAGGTAGTTGACCCAAAAGTAAGTAAAGCTTGGAACTAAATCATCGCCTGAATATTAGTGCACTTTAACAGTACGTCTTGCCTACTTCCATCATAATAGCTTACATCAGTACATTTCAACGGTACTTCTTGCCCACTTCCAACTGCATAGCATGACCATTTGGTCAAAAAAATAAGTATGATCACAACCTATTGGCGCAATTATATGAAACAAAGCACATGGTTGCCAACTCAGTGCAGACGACACATAAGAAATTGTGGTTTCCAACTTAATGAGTTATTAATAGAGTTGGCAATTGTTGCAATATTACATAAGTACAAATAAATCTTCCTATGATATTTCGATTCATTCATATTGTCACAACCTATTGTTATTGCAACATTACATGAAATGAAGCACATGGTTGCCAATTTAGTGTATATAACACATTTGAAATCAGCTTTGCCAACTTGGTGAGTTATTTTGAACATTGGCATTGGTGCAATAAAATGTTAGCACCAACATTTCCTTGCATTGAAAAAGAAAAAGGGTACTGCTTTTCCTGATACTTATGTATTAAAGTCACTGCAATCAAAGTGGCACTTTCTTCACCAAAATTTGACTGTTTTTCTTCATATAAAACACATAAGAATATGTTATTTTGATATCATGGTGCAAATTTTGTTAGGGTTACACCAATATGTATCCTTCTATTGGCAAATTCCATGTTTTTCCATTGTAACGAAAAAATAGAAAAATGTAACTAAAAAAAATGACACTCAATTCAAACTAATTGGGATTAACCGATTGTTAATGTTGTGATTTAAATTAGAATTTCTATTTGCATATGATTTTTTGACATGCTTCGATTGTTTTGAGTTGCTTATGGTAGTTTCCTCAAATTCAAACTTTAATTTATTTATTTAAAGTAGCTTTTTGGTTTGGATGAATATTATAATTTCTACTATATGTTAGGTTACTTTATATGTATTTATTTTATTTCTTTTTCAATTTTAAATATTTAAGATTTTATGTTGTGTGGTTTTGTTTTTGTGTGTGTGCTTAAAACTGAGTTTTTAAGCCGAACAGTAATTTGTGATGCTATTTATAAACAGAATCCTAGACCATGATTACCTATTCATGACACAAATATCAAAGGGTTTTTTTTACAATCAATGAAACTACACCCTCACTTTTTGCCTGCTTTTATTCTCATGTCATGTCCATTGTTTGTAAAAAATGAAACATTTGTTCGAAAAACTATCTATGGACACGTAAACTATGGATGTAATTAAATGCTCATCAAAGTAATTTTCCTTCTACAAATCTGTTCTTCACATTGGTTGTAATACACATGGATTGCATACATTTTTTACTTTTAAATGTTACATGTTTTACATATCTATGCCATTTTCTGTTGTTGAAAATAAGGATTATTGCTATTCTTTCTTCACCAGCATATTCAATGTTTTCTTAATTGTAGAAAAATATTGCTTAAAGCATAACAGAAAAAAATGACACCAGATTCAAATTAATTGCTATAAACATGTTAGTAATATTGTGAAGATAATGCTTCCTAATTATGAGAAATCTGAATGTACAGTGTTTTTTCACGTGTCGCTGTTTTTTGCCTTCTAGTCCCTATGACTAATAAGTACTTATCTTTGTTTTAAATGAAAAAAATATCAGATATTTTTTATAACAAAAAACTATTTGCTGAAACTATGATGAGATGCATCTTGAAACAATATTATCATATTTTCTTTTGGATTCCTTTGAATTTAATATTGACCAGATTTTTCATCGTGACATAACTTTGCTTCTGACAATCTTGGAAACGAGAAAGCCGTATCATTTGCAATCGAAAAAATGTTTGCACAGAAAAAAGATGCACCTTGAAAAGATTTTATATTTTCCTCTGGATTTCTTTAAAACTCTGTGTTGAATTGATTTTCGTCTCATGCCATCATGTTTTAACATTTCTTCTGATAATCTGTTCCTCTCATAGTTTCTTTGAGATCATATGCATATTTTATGTTATCATACTGTCCATATATGATATATATATTTCAATTATCATTATAGTTATTTATCATTGTATGTACTCATTATTTTGCTCTTTGTAATCAAATTATAATTTTTAATAGAAATACTGCAAAAAAGTTTTGTTTCAAGAATTAATTTTTTAGCAACATGGTTTATTATTTGTTTCATTCAGTACTTTTGTTGGTTCTGAACTATTTCAACGGGGTCCTGTTTTATCTGATTTAGGTAGATTTTGATTTTAGTTCATACTAATTAAATTTTTTTAGCACTGAATTACATTTAATCATTTAATATGGAGTATTAAATGTAATTATTCATCTTATTATACATTATACATCTATTATATATTATTATACATTATACATCTTATTACATAGATGTTAAATGTCAGCATTGCACCGTACCTCATATAATTCTAATTTAATTTTTTTTCAGTTGAAGGCTTCCTAATATTTCTTATTTATGATAGCATTTAGTGAATCACTTTATCATCATTAATTTTTTTTTTCAATTTATCTATTGCAGGTTATTTTACCCATAGTTCCCATAGCAGAAACTTACTACTGCTATCACTTTTCTGCAATAATTTTTATTTATATTTGCATTCATTCATATCTATTTACTCTTTAGTATGCGAATTTTCTCTTACATTGAAATATTTGTTTTTGTTAAATTATTATTTATTTTCAGGCCAAACTGCAATTTGTTTAAATTATTTTTATGTGAACATTCATTTGAAAAAATATTCTTAATTTTTGGTTTTCTACTTCATGCAGGGTTTTACCCTTGCTAAAAAAATATTATAATTGCTATAATAGATGGATTTTTGTTTTTAAAAATTAACCTGTGCGAAGAACAGGCATTTCAGCTAGTTATTTACTAAATGCATTTACTATCTTTAGTTGTGTTGATTAAGTAAAAGGGATAAATAAAATTGCGTTTAAAACTTGCTATGACTGATCTTTGGTCGAACCCCCAAAGACCAACAACCCGAAGTGGGTTGTTACAGGATGTCAAGTTTCATCATAAAATTGTTTTTTTTTTCAAACATAATTCAAACCATTAATTTATGCCCTTGAAGTTTTTATTTAGTTCATTAAGGTATCCGACTACTTGCGACAACTTTTTTTTAAAAAAATGGAGATATGGAGATTTTTTTTGTGGTTTTTAGATTTGTTTAGTACACTTTAAGAAAAATAAGCTAAAATAAAGAAGATAAAAAGACTAATATGGGTAAATATTGACAAAAAATAGCATGAACGCGGTCCATTCTGTACCAAAAGTTTATGAACAAATTTTCTATTTTGATGTGTTGCTATGTTATTCGTTTTTGAAATGACCTTCAGAATAAGAGATATTTTAATTTTTACAGAAACTAGAGCAATTTATCTTAGTTATATGAAATTGCTTAAAAAAAACAGTGATTATATTACCATAAGGGACTATTAATTTTGTAATAAAACAGTGATTGAAAAATCTGGTTTAAATACTTCCACTATTATCCAGAGTATACACAAAAAATATCACAGTTAATTATTTTCAAAACTTTTTTAGCAATCGCTGACCGCGTTTGAGAATTTTAATAAAAATACATGTCGAGTAAAACGCATTTTAAAGTATGGCATCTTGCTTCAAGTAATCTGCTTTTACTAAAACACTTGTATTTTTTGTTCTGGTAAACGGAAAATAATAAACTTGGTATTTTTATAAAGCTAATAGGATGGCCCATAAAATAAAATCATAAAAAAAATTTCAATTTTTGGTAAAATTCACAATTTTAGGGTAGTCGAAAACCTTAAAAAGCTGAGTGATGTTGTGTAAAAACATTAAGTCATTTAACCACTGTATATTGGATAATTCATGGAAACTATTGTCTTTTTCAATTAAAAAGAGCTTAATTTCTTTTGATAACGTTACAAAGCGATTAAGGAATTGATCGAAACTAAGCCATCACACGTTGCTCTGTGTCAAAATCCCTATATGTTGGCAATTTCCTCTAAGTTGCCGTTTAAAAATAGCTTTTGCATTGATAAAGTTGATTATTTTTATTACAACTGACATTGCAGTGGAAAATGTTTTTAAACCATGCTTCGCACATTAAATTTGGTGTTGTATGAAATACACAGCAATATACTATGACATTCAATCAGAATAAGATTCAATACTGAATAAGTCCAGTGTTTTTCCCTGTCATACTAGGTGCACTGTCTGTTGTTACAGAAAGTATTTGCCGAGGGTCAATATCCATTTCTTTATATGCAATATAAAATTCTTTAAAAATATCAAGATCAGTTCACTCCCCTTTCAACATTATTAGTTTTATTAACTCTTCTTTCATTATATTTCCGTGCTTATACCGAGCAAAAACTGCTAATTGTGCATAACCATTTTCATTATTACTCTCATCTAAAGCAATTGAATACATTTCTGCATAATTTAAGTTATGTATTTGTGAAAAAATATTTTTTTTCTAATTCTATTAATCGATCTTTAATTATATTGCGACCTATAGGTAACTCATTTATATGCTTTATAATCTAATTTATTTCTTTTAAATCAGCAAACAATGTAGGACTGCATTCTAAAAACGCTTTTTTTACAAATTCTCTTCCTGAAAGAAGTTTTTCGTGGCAACAATGCAATGGACAACTTGGAAACTATAAGCTGTAATGTTATTTTTTGGAACCAAAAAACTTTTTAAAACACTGCTTTGAGAAAAAATTTCTTTTTTCTTTTGTGAAAAATACGTTTTCTTTCTTCATATATGCCAAGATTAGAATGCAACATTACAAAATGTCTTTTTACGTTATATCAGCGTTTCTCAAACTGTGGAGCGCTCCGCCCTGGGGGGGGTGATAACTCTACAAGGGGTGCAAGTATATTAAAAAGTCGAAAACAAGATTATTTTTTTAAAAAAATTATTGATTTTTTGAAAGTGAACAAACAAAATACATTCAGAGATAATAAGGAATAAATACACATTTGCATTGATATAACACACTTATAAATGTATCAGTTCCGCACAATGTATTTCTAATTAATTTAGCAATACTAAAAGTTGAGAGTTTAATAATCACCATTGACCCCATGGGCTTGTCATATATAAAATTATATACAAAAATTAACTCTTATCTGGATGATTTGTACAGTTTATAATTAATCCCTTAAATGCTGATTAAAAGATACGTGATTCGCTCCAGAATACCACCGTTTTCCACGTAGGTGTGCGTATGTGATGTATTGGGGGGAGGGAGAAAAGGAAATGTGTAAGCAAATCCTCTGAAATAAGTAAATCCTTCGCAAACACTGTCAAGCCTTCGGAATAATTTTATCAATAGCAGTGCCCTGAAAAGATCGTACTTCGGAAAGACATATATATACGTCCAAGGCATTTAATTCTTTGGCTGGGTGAGACGTTTATATACGCCAGTGGCACTTTAGAAGTTCAAGTCGTATTGTATCTTTAGTATCAAAGTAAAGTGTTATTGAATTCAATTCACTGTTATTGTTCGGAGGGGGGGGGGTGCAATGAAAATTATGATTGAATATTGAGCTGAAAATATTGAAAATTAGAGAAGCACAGCACTATATGCACGCGAAATCACTTTTTCATTACAAATTATTCATATGACCATTTTATTTCTTTCAATCACACCGTATTTTTTTTTGAATCTCTATTTAGACTCCTTGTGTGCCAACTAGTATAACACAAGGCTTACAAACGTAAGTCAATACTCAATCAATAGTGGTAGGAAGTTTTAAGTACAGGGATACAAGCACAAATGGGAATCAAAAGGTAAAAAGAAACAAGAAGGGATGCAAATACAATAAACACAGAACAAAATACAAGATTGCTCATGTGCAAAAACGGAGACATTCAGTAACTAAAATTATACCATGGTGGAGGTTTGGTAGCACATGTGTGATTAGAAGAAGATTTTCAAAATACAAATACATAAAAAGCATACATACACACAAATACTTAAGAATATACACACAGACATATATATATATATATACGCACTTGCAAAAAAAAAAGAAGAAAAAAAAACAGAAACATACACATACACAGTAAATGTTAGAAAAAACACGAATAATAATATAATAGAAAAATTTAAATTTACAATCTAAACAATACGAGAAAAAATGCTATTAATATATGCACAAAATGATGTAAAAGATGACTTGCTCTGAACAAAGGCAGAGAAAGGAGGAGGCCACGCTATATTGTTCTTTTGTAGGCAATTCATGAGAGTACGTCTTTCGGAAGAGAATTTAGCACAAGCAAATATTAGATGCTTGACATCCTGGACTGTGTCACTGGAGCAAGAACACTGGTCAGTAGGTGACAAATTGAAGCGCTTCAAATAGGCTTTAAAGTTTCCATGCCCAGTTAGAAACTGGGTAAGTATAAAATTAGGATGAAAGTGTTTAGCCTTTAAATGACTCTGAATAGAAGGAATAAATTCCTTGGTGAAGAGCGCATTATTTGATATAATTTATTCCAATCAGAAATAATTTTTTCCTTAAAAATATTTTTATAATATGATTTCGGAATGCTCATGGGAATCAAATTGCTTAATTTTGTAGCTTCTTTTGCAAGCCAGTCTGCACGTTCATTGCCATAGATTTCCGTATGACCTCGAACAAAAGAAAAGAAAACTTTTACACCTCTGCTTCGAAGAAAATTGAGATCAACTTGCGTTTGAACAATCAGATGATTTTGATAATCAATGTTATTTAAGGCATATAAAGATGAAGGAGAATCACTGCAAATTAAGAAATCCGATGAAAGGTTTTCGTTATTACAGATCCAAGAGACTGCTTGAGCTATGCAAAGTAATTCAGCCTGAAACACACTACATTCATCTCTTAGTCTAAATTGGCGAGTTTCAATTTCAATAAAATCTTGGATGATAACAAATGCAAGGCCAACCTTATTGTTGATTTTGCTAGCATCTGTAAAGCAGACAACAGGAAAGTTGTCTTCAATATTTTTACGGTAATTAACAAAATTAAGGGGAAATCGTTCAGAAGGATGAGGAAGAACAGAAAATCGCAGGGAACCATCTAGACTCTTATTGGTACAGTTCTTCGTTGCACTCTTGAATTCATTATTTCTGATAATAAAGATGTCAATAGGTGGGAAGCCCGAAATAGCAAACACAGCATCATAGGATATCGTTCGATACCCAGAAATAACTCGGAGAAGTATTCTTCGTTGAATTTTTCGCAAGAGCCGACAATTTATTTTCTTCTTCAAGGCAGATCCCCAGATTCGTGAACCATAACAGATAAATGGAACAATGCCCTGTTTATAAATGAGGGATGAGACATTGGACTTGATCCCAAAGCTATTTCTGGCAACTCTGTTAAGCCCTAGCAGAATTTTTTCACATTTATTTGAAAGATTCAGAATATGTTGCTTCCAGCAGAATTTACTATCAAGGACAATACCAAAATATTTTAGTTCCTTCACACAATCGAGAGGAATTCCATTAAGGGTGAGGTTGTTTGTGAGGGTGTTGTTTTCTCTCTTCTCCAAGATTATAACTTTTGACTTGACAACATTAAACTCTAATTTAAAATTCTTTGCCCAGGTTGATACAAAGTCAAGGGTAAGCTGCGCTTGTCTGCTTATATCATGAAAAGACTTTCCCTGAAAACATAGAAGTAAGTCGTCGGCAAAAGCAATCGTTTCACAAGAGAAAGCCAAGATTTTTTCCAAAAAATCATTAATAATGATGTTCCAGAGAAAAGGTCCAGAAACGGATCCCTGAGGACATCCCTTGTTCAAAAATTTCTCTTTTGAGGAATGACCTAAAGATAAAGTCACAGATCTATCCTTCAAGAAGCTGGAAATTACGGCAAATAAGTTGTTAGGGATGTTAGATCTTTTTAAAAGGCTCAGAATACCAGGCCACCAAAGCATTATCAAAGCTCCTTTAATATCCAAGAAAACCAGGATTGTATGAAAATTTCTCTTTTTTTCCTTTTAAAACAATTTCATTAAGTTTCATCAAGGCATCCTCAGTACATTTTTGTGGCATAAAACCAAATTGATTTTTACTGAAAAAATTATCTTTGTGTAAACGCCAGGCCACTCTGTTGATAATGAGTCTTTGAAAACATTTACCCAAAGTTGAGAGTAAACTGATACACCTAAGGTTGTCTAAATTAGGGATACGGATGTCGTTCACTTTGGGAATCAGGATAATCCTAGCTTTTTTCCAACAGAGAGGAAAAGTCTTGAGACGAAGACATGAGTTAAAAACTTTTAAAAAAAGACCAGGGTGCATTACATGCAATTTCTTGACAACTTCATTAGGAATAGAGTCAGGGCCAGGTGTCTTTTTTAACTTCAATTTACTTATAACAGCATCAATTTCATGGATGGTAAAAGGTGGGTCATTCTCTATGCTGCTATTGATAAGAGCGTCATTTCGTATTTCCTTGTGACAATCACCATCATCGTTCTCACAATCGTCAGGAAAAGAATGGAAGATAATCTCATTAATTGTCTCTTCAAAAGAATTAGTCACAGTTCCACATGGAAGAGCAATTCCACTGAGTTCAACTCTCTTCTGAAACTGCTGTTTGATGCCATAGGTATAAATATTTTTCCACACATTATTTACATTAATTTCATCCAAAAATTCCTTCCATGAGCTTAATTTGGCATCTAAAAGTTTTAAATTATAATTAGCTCTTAATTCTTGGTATTTACTTTTATAAATTTCTCTTAAAGCGATATTCTTACATCTCTGGAATCTTCGTCTTGCAGCATTAACGTGCTTTCTCATGCACCCAATTTCTGTTGTCCACCAAGGAATTCTGTGCATCCCTTGCTTTTTAGTTGGAATGGACATTTCACAAGAATTCTGAATTATAGAAAGGAGATCATTTACGAGATCATGCAAAGATTCTGGATTTTGGCAGGAGTCGATGAGATTACGAATTCTTGACAGCAAGTTTTTCGATGAGTCATAGAAGAGTTTCCAGTTCGCTTTTTTCAGATGGAAGACACAGACGTCACTATTTTTTGTTGGAGAATTGGTATTAAGAACAATATCGAACTCAATTGCTTTGTGGTCGGAGAGAGAATCTTAAGTAGGCAAATGCCAACAAGAAACATCTTCCAGCAAATCAGTTCCAACTGCAGTTACGTCAATGTAGCTAGATCCTTGAGAGCCGCAAAATGTAGGACCGCAATCTTCATTAATGACGAAGAGGTTATGAGCACTAATAAAATCGGTGAGTGTACTATAAATAAGACAATGAGAGTTGAATGAACAGAATTAAGCTTTTAATAACTTAGAAGTGAGGTTACATGATTGCTGTTTACAGACTGTCTCATCCAGGCGTTGCCAATACAGAAAACAAAATTAAGTGATGCCAGTTTACAAGAGAATAATATGACATTTTACCCCCCTTTAATTTTAACCTGGATATTTCAGTCTCTGACGTAGTCCTTCAAGTATGCAGGAGGTTGCCTATGGCGAGCTGTACGCAATGCTAATGTGTTCTTGTTCGGTTCAGTCGAATCTTCTAAAGTGGTATCTGAATCTGAGTTTATTGGCTGTAGATCTGGAAGAACTTGAACACTTTCTTCTGTACCCTTGTTGCCTTCAGAGCTGGTAGTTTCTCCTCTTGGAGCTAAGTGTCTTATAGAAACAGTTGTTTCGCTTCCATCGCCAAGTTTTACATGTGCATAGTCAGGATTAGCTTCAATTAATTCTACTTCTTGGACAATTGGCTCATATTTGTTAGCATGCACCTGATTTTTCATTAGAACTGGACCAGGCTTTGTAAGCCAAGTAGGTATGGAACAGCCGTTATGGGATCTTCGAGGGTGAGAAAACATTCGTTCATGAGGAGTGGCATTTGTTGCTGTACACAATAAAGAGCGAATTGAATGCAGAGCTGTTTGGATAACACATTCCCATTGTTCAGTTTTCATATTATTGGATCTTAAAGCAAGTTGCATAGTTTTCCAGATTATTCCATTATAACGTTCAACCTGTCCATTTCCTGCTGGATTATAGGGAGTAGTATGACTTGTAGCTATTCCTTGAGATGTTAAAAATGATTTTAATTCGTTAGACATGAAAGATGATCCTCTGTCAGAATGAATAAATGATGGCATTCCAAAAATAGAAAAAAGGTTCTTCAAATGCAATATTACAGTTTTCGCAGAAATGTTACTACAAGGGATTGCAAACGGAAACCTAGAGAATTCATCAACTATTGTTAAAATATAGTGATTTCTTGAAACACTAGGTAAAGGTCCTTTAAAGTCAAGATTCAACCTTTCAAATGGGGAAGTAGCTTTCACAAGAGTTCCAACATGTTTAACAAATCTTGGCTTTAGTTCGTTGCATATTAGACAGGAGTTGGTGACTTTCCTTATATCCTCTAAAGAAAAAGGGAGATTTTTGCAACGAACCCAATGATGCATTCGTGTCACTCCAGGATGACAAAGAGAGTTGTGAAGATTGTTTAAGTCGACTCTGGGAGTTAGAGCTCCAGTTATACGGGATAATGTATCAGCAATCACGTTTTGCTTTCCAGGACGATAAATAATGTCAAATTTAAAACTAGCAAGTTCAAGTCTCCAACGGATTAACTTTTCATTTTTAATTTTACTACCATGTCGCTGATTGAATACAAATGCGACTGCTTGTTGATCAGTGAACACTTTAAAATGCTTTCCCATCAAGAAGTGTCTCCAATGATGAAGTGATTCCACAATGGCATATGCTTCTTTTTCTAGAGATGAATGTCTCAATTCAGATGTATTTAAGGTTCTTGAGAAAAAAGCAACAGGACGTC
Source organism: Trichonephila clavata (assembly GCA_019973975.1). Taxonomy (NCBI): domain Eukaryota; kingdom Metazoa; phylum Arthropoda; class Arachnida; order Araneae; family Nephilidae; genus Trichonephila; species Trichonephila clavata. The sequence continues at coordinate 135,019 of BMAO01021661.1, read as the reverse complement.
CAGCTTGACTCAAGGTAGCTCCAATTGCGAAATCGGATGAATCAGTTTCCACTCGAAATGGTATGTCATCTTCAATTGTTGCCAAGGCAGCATTTGCCACATCATCTTTCAGGGAATTAAAAGTCAATACAGCATCCCTAGAAAGAGGAAACTGTTTCTTTCCTAGAAGAGGACGTATTTTCTGAGAAAACCCCCGGATCCACCGGCAATAATGGGCAAACATTCCTAAAGCACGTTGCAATGCAGATGAGTCTTTCGGAACAGGCATATTTCCCTCAAAGGTTTTAGTCGTTGAGGATCTGGTTTAATTATACCATCCCGAACAATGTAGCCTAGCAAATGGACAGAATTACTTGAGTATGTACACTTATCTTCATTTAGAGTCAAATTATGCTTCTTTACCACAGTCAGGAACTTCTCTAAGTTGTCATCATGTTCTTTTTGATCTTTTCCACACACAGTAACATCGTCAATAAATGGATATGTAAGGGTGAGTCCTTCATCCTCAATAATTTTGTCAATGACTCTTTGGAAACAAGCTACTCCATTAGTAACCCCAAAAGGAACACGTAAAAACTGATAGAGCTTTCCACAAGCTTCAAAAGCTGTATAATGTTTCTCGCTATCCTGGATAGGAATTTGATGGTAGGCACTTTGCATCCAGTAACGTGTATTTATTAATTGTTTGAGAGTAGTCAACTACCATTCTGGGCTTATGATTTTCTCCTCTAATGACAAAGGCTTGAGCCCTCCATGGTGAGTTACTTGGCTCAATGGACTCCTTTCTGAAGAAGTTTCTGAACTTCCAATGCCATAAAATTATTGTCTTCATTCGTATGATGTCTCGACTTTGTAACCAAAGGTCTACAGTCTGGATTCAAGTTAGAAAATAATGAAACAGGAGGTACTTGTGCTACAGCCAAAGAACAAATTGTTAGTGGAGGTCTATTACCATCAAATCCAATTTCTACTGATGAATGTCTGTTTAGAATATCATGGCTAATCAAAACATCACTACAAAGATTTTTCATAACTAAAAGTTCCACATTTTGATAAGTGAAGCTTTCAATTTTTAAATTAACTCTACAAACACCCACTGTTTCAGTCACCATGGAGGTGTTTGCCATGGATATTTTTCCAAAATATGGTTCAATTTTTGATTTACATTTCGCCACATGTTTTTCGTTCAAAAAACTAAGAGTAAGCTCCCTGTATCAATTAATGCACTGAGCTGAATATTATTAACCAATGCCTTCACAATTGATTTCTGGAGACAGTGAATAGATCCCGAAATAGCTGCCATTAAGTTTGAAGAAGCCACCACATTTGAAGAATTTCTATTAGGTCTAGATTTGCACACTCGCTGGTAATGTCCCTTTTCCCCACATTTTCTGCAGATAACATCTCTAGCTGGACAATTGGTTCGTGAGTGCAAGTCATTTCCACAAAAGAAGCATTTTTGAGATCTTGAGCAGGAGGAAGCCGCTGGTGTTTCTAAGGTTTCTTCTGAAAAATCGCCAGTTTTTATTGCTGCAGATTGTACTGGGAAAGAACTTCCCATATAAGAAGCTGCATGCACTTCGGCTGATTCCAAGGTTCTAGCTTGCTCAAAAGCTTGATCGAGAGTCATCGATATATTTTCGAGGAGTCGTTGGCGAATGCGAGGACATTTTAATCCTCGCGTATGAAAGCATCTCTAATATACTCCTTTCGGTATTCCTCAGCCCTTACATCAGTAAAGTCACAGTCTTTGCTCAATTGGTTTAAAACTTGTAAATATTCACTGACAGTTTCTTCCGTTTGTTGATTTCGCGTCGACAAGCAATGTCTAGCGAATATAACGTTACGTTTCTTTATAAAAAGTGAATCAAGTATCGCAATAGCTTGAGCATAAGTTGTGCAATCATTAATGAACTGGTAAACATTTGAGGTTACATAATTACTCAGCAAAGGAAGTTTATTTACTTCTGTAAGGATTTTTATGCCTCCTAAAAAGTTTTTTTCCAATGACGCCATTTTGTTTCCGCATTAGAACACGAGGGATCGATGTCGAATCTTTCAGGTTTCAGCAGTTGTTCCATTATTAAATTTGAAAACGAAACGATTCAAGACAACTTCTAAGTTATTAAAATTGTACTATAAATAAGACAATGAGAGTTGAATGAACAGAATTAAGCTTTTAATAACTTAGAAGTGAGGTTACATGATTGCTGTTTACAGACTGTCTCATCCAGGCGTTGCCAATACAGAAAACAAAATTAAGTGATGCCAGATTACAAGAGAATAATATGACAGTGAGCTTGGAACCTCTACAGTTGGAAAGGGGACTGAACCATGTTTCAGATTTGCTATTGGCGTCCATTGATCAGACCAGTCTGTTAATAGGCATCTTGGAAAAAATTTGGTTAATTTTTTCTAAATCGAAATAAATATTCTTGAATGGTTCGAAATAGTAGGAAAGAAACAAAAAGGATATTTTATTAATATTTAAACGTACTGTCACCATGTTGTAATCAAGGTGATTTAGATCTAGAAAGGTCGAAATATTTCTATTTCTGACAATAATGGCTGCTTTAATTATATCGAAAGAATGACTAAAGAAAACTCTGTAAGATGAAGGAAATCTAGGAAGAGTTCCCTTGTACGAATGAAGCTCTTGTACTAACGCAACATCAATATTTCGAACTTCCATATTCAAAATAAGCTGCTGTGTAGCACTTTTTGATTTATGTAAATTAAGTTGCAAAATATACGTAAATGTGGTTGAGGTAAAAAACTATTCATAATTTGTTTGAGATGCAACGAGTTTCTCCATAAATTGATGACACTTGCAGCAGCTGGAATAAGGTTTGTGATTTACATCCAGTTTTTTATTTGGGTCCCTTGTTTTCTTGTTGAATCTTATACAATTAATGCAAACCTGAGTAGAGAGATTGCATTCACTACTCTTGTGTTCTCCAGCACATTTGAAACAACACAAGCCATTTTCACATTCAGCAGCCTTATGATGATACCCAAGGCACTTAAAGCAGCGGTTAATGGCCAGGAAATCCTCGATTTTGCCAACATTCCAATTTGCTCTCAGAAAGTTCATTTTAAGGCACAGTTTTCGACAAATTGGACTTACCTCTAGAACCAAATGCCGGGAGTTTTCGAATTTTTTAAGAGGGAAACGAATTTTTGTTTCCTCCCATAATTGTTCTTTCTCTCCCAATTCCGGATTCTGCTCCTTCAAAAGCTGGAGAACTTCATGGTCACTAATTTCATTCAGAAGATTTTTCAAAAGTACATTTGGATTTCTCTTCCTTGGAGAAGACACTTGAAGAGAATTTGTTTTTTCCTTTATTGCCTTCGAAAATCTTTCTTTGTCCTCCTTTGATATACACTGCACAAGTACTCGATTTTTATTGATGTTCCTCATCTTTTTTATTCCTACTTGAATTTGTCTAGGGTTTAACTGAGTTCTGATGATTTTTCGCACCTCATCAGATGTAAAATCATTTTTGTTAGAACATACAATAACGTCTTTCATTAAATTACTCTCTTTGGGAATGATAGATGGCGCCACGATCTCAGCATACGATGGTTTTGTACAGGAAGCCGGGACATCATCGTTATTTTTTGCATCTCCAAATTTAATGCAAGCATTTGAAAAATGTAATTTCAACTCACCCAAAGCAGTTCTTGCACCTTCACGCAACTTTTTGCTTGGGTTTCCAACACAATTTAGTACATTTTCTAACGTTTCAAAGCAATCCTCAAGCGATCGAAATGAACTATCAACATCAATGGCCGCCATGTTGGCTCCCTTCAATCACACCGTATTTATCAAACTATTCAGCTTGATATGGCCTGGAACTTGTATGGCTTGTTTTTAATTTCTTAATCACCGACATAGTACAGGGCTACAATTAAAAATATTTATATTTAGAATGCAATAATTTGAGAAGGAATTTTGTATTAACATACCAATTATACATACACATTACTTTTAAACGCATTCAAAATGGATGCCACTAAGTTCAACACTGGTACTGGCGCGTCTTAAATTGAGAGACAAAAATTGCTAGTATCAAGAACAACAGACATGTGCAGGGCACCCATTGGTGCCTCGCAAGATGAAATAGAGAGGGGACGATATAAGTGCTATGCAAGTCACTTTCTACAAAAAAAAAAACTGAACGTATCCTTACAAAAGTGCATTTTATCTTAAGAAAATGCTTTAAAAATGGTTATTTGCTTTGGTTTGTCGATTTTTTTCAACAAACAAATTGTGGGTAAAATTATGCACATTATTTGATATTTTTTAAACACTTTTGCTTTATTTCAAGTACTACTTACTTTCATATACATTTGTTGTCATTTGCGTAACTTTAGAACTGTAGTGATCAAACTGAACATTATAGAAAGCATTTAAATTGCTTTTGTATCAAGGCAATGCTTGAAAAAATTCAAATAGAATATAAAAAATCCACACAAATTAGAAAATCTAAATCTAAATTAACCCACGTAAACTAACTAGTGGTTGCCTAGCAATCGTGGGTCTTCTGACCCTCTTTAATCATGAGAAGATACTCTTTGATACACCCATTGCAGCAGCTACAGCGGTGATACTTTGCCCTTCTTCCAGTCGTTCAACTGCTTGTCCACAATCGTAGTCACTTAAATGATGTCTTTCTGACATTTTACTTTTAATTATTGCTGGAACCAGAGTTTCAGAGAAGAAACTATTATAACATACAGTACTATTTTTGTCAACCATTAAACAGCATGAATTTTTGTATGAACCATGAGCTTGTATGTACTGTCTTTTATACAGATAGTGAGTCCTGGTCTAACACGCCCTCTGAGCTTGAATTTACTTTTATTGGTCAGCTATCTAAGACGCAATTTTACATAAATCACTTGTTCCTTAGCAATTGTCAATCAGTGTATTAGTAATCTTATGGTATTGTTTTGGTCAAATTATTTGAAAATTCATTCCCAATGTTATGATAGTTTGACTATAGTTGTTTTTCCTTGAGTTACAGAAATACAAATATTTTCGGTAGTTCTTAGTTTTGGAAGAAATGAAAAATTTTACGTGGTGAAAAACTTTAAACATTATAAGAAATATTAATTGGAGCACGACAGTCTTGATCGCAACTGCTACCATCTTTTCCTTCCTGATTATGCGTAAATGGCTGTTTGTGTAAATGACTCCCACATTTTAGTTATCATTTACAAGTTATCTCTTCTCTCTGAACCACTGCTCTAAGCTATAATAGAGATAAAATCCCCCCCCCCCATCTTACATGATTCATTCGGTGTTAGGTTTGATGACTTTCTAGCTGATAAAAAATCTTTTTGCTAATTCTTTTTCAATTTCTCTGCAATACATTTATAGTTACCCTCTTGAAATTCAAATCGAAATTACTATGATCCGCAACATCATACTACCCTGAAAAGCAAATGTAAGGAACTTATTTCAACTGCAAGCAATCGGAATTATATATGTTGAATTTCGGACATATATACCAACATCAAATTTTCAAAATTTAGATGGATTAGTTGTCAAACATTGTTGCCGCTTGGATCAACGTATGTCTGTGAACAAATTTTTTCTAATATGAACATAATAAAATCAAAATATCGCTAAAAATTAACTGATATGCGCCTAAAACAACCTGATTTTTTTCAGAACTTTTAAGAACTAATCCTAATATACACTGGTGAAAACAGTTAATGAGAGAAACTGTTTTAAAAAAAAAAAAAAGTAATTTACGCCTATATGCAAATACAGTATCAAATGATAGCTAAGCTCTTCGTGGACACCTCTGCCACGCTGTGGTGGCCGTGGTAGCCAAGTGGTCTAGGCATCGGATCGTGGCTAGCATGTCATGAGTTCGATCCCAGTACCACTGACGACCCGCTGTGTAGGGGATTGATGCACGTTAAATCTGTCGAGAGCTCAAACGTCCTCCCGTTGGTGTGGTGTCGTAGTTAGGAGAGGGGGGTGCCAGCTCAGGTGTCGTCCACGTCACTTGACCATAGTTCAAAATTACGCGGACCGTCCCCAAAAGCCCTTGTGTAGCTCAACAGTGGGACGTTAATATTCACTCACTCACTGCAACGCAGTGACCTGTGACGTCGTAAAACAGTGGCGCCGTGATCGTACCCTTTACTTACTCGCTGAAGCTTGTAGCGTAAAAAGCGTTTTGAAATATCGTAGCTTAGCCCAATCCTTGTTGTTTTTTATCCATCATTAATATGGACCGCCGTCATCGTCTAGATCACAGGTTCTCAATGTAAGCGTATGAGGCTTTCAAGGGGCAGTAAAAGACCCAGAGAAAATTAGGCGGCGTTGAGATGGGAAGGAGGGGCTTGGACATTTTAACCAAAAAAACACGCTGATTATGTACTAACAAAAGTAAACTTTAATACTACTTACCTTATGTCGATTGTATGTATATAAATCATTTCTATATCACATGTATGAAAATTCACATATTTCGGTAGTTCGGAAAGTGGATGAAAAACTTAAAGATTACATTACATTCAAACCTACATTAAATTGAATGATATAGTGCATTTTAATTTCTGTACTGCACGTGTTGTCTTTGTCTGTGAGCAGTAGGAAACATGTATCGTTCACTGTATTTCATTACGTATTGTCGTGTCTCAGTAATATTTTGGACTCCACTCACACCGCCCGAGGCGTCTCTAAGTGTAGGAGGAAACATATCACCAACAAAAGCCATAGCAACAATTATTTATTTAAGACAGACAAACACAATAACAATCACAAGTTCAATTATATGTGGAAACGTAGGAGTGATTCCCTAATATCTCGATTAATAATAATACGTCAATTAATTCTAATACTCAAATCTAATATTCCCGTCTAAGTAATCTCATCTACCAGAATGGACAAGGAGACGAACTCTTGCTAACTTCAGGTCGGTACTGAATTTATTTCCTTCATTGATTAAACTAATACTTTACTTTAATAATTGATCACTATCAAATGCGCGCTAAGTTCGTTGAAGTAATTCACCGACGATACTTACATGCAGCTTGGCAACTCCTTCTCCCCTCTTACATTTACGAAATCTAGAGTTTATATAGTTGAACTAATTAGCATATAACTATCTCGTGTTTTTCCAGAAGAGACTGTGAAATAGTAAAAATGCTGGCCCAAAGTTTCCCAAGAGAATTAGTGATGAATTCTCGCAGATAGCCCCGTCACAGCCCCCCTCAAGAAAAAAACGGGATTTATAAAAGGGTCTTAATGGCCCGCTATAAATTATTTTGAAAAATTTAAGTCTTAACTTATCTAGACATCTTAAACTTTAGTTTAGCTTTAACTTTTACATAACAATACTCTAAAAAAACACTCAAAATTTTATCACTCCAAGATTTCAGCTTTTACATTCATTATATAAGGTGTACCCCATTTCGGCGAGGACCAAGGAAAAACCTCCCACTGGAGGGAAAAACCCGGCCGTACACAACCCGTAAAGTTAGATATTTTAAATATATCCATTTGTTAACATATCTTTTATCTTCAACACAAAATCTTCAAAACATCAGGGTCAGCCACCCTGAAATGAGAACTGGATCAGTGGACGTACAAAAATAATTTTTGAACACTTTATACACACAATAACATTGAATTCACACATATTTAAATTGTCAATTACTTTACAAATTTTATCTGGTTTAAAAAAAAACTCCCATATCAATCGCGCAGCACTGTTAGTGTTATGGTTAATTTCCTTTCTACGCCGCGAGTCCCAAAAACCAGATATATACTAATATACACTTCAATATGCTTATATATACACGATTATATACAATTTTCAAAACATTCAATATAAACAAACAATACAATGAATTCTCGCACGCTTAGCCAAGCCTTTACACGTAGGAAACAGATGTAAACATACATATGCTTTCCACAATTTAGAATATATTTAGATATACAAAAGTTCATTTCACTCAACGTAGTTTGACTTTTGCATTTAGACAACATTATTAACAAAATAAGACTTGCTTCTTGCAAAAATTCATCAGACATCCTGTCAGTAAAAATATAAATGAAACAATACAACCTGGCTAATATCTTGCTCCTCTTCTTTCTCTAATGTCTCCTATCTGCACCTCCAACGATGTAGACCTTCTGCTGCGTGGACTCACTCCTGGCGGTCTGGTCTATACTGTCGGTGAATCCGCAAATTGTAGTTGTGGCATCGTCCTTCTTCATCTCTTCTAGAATGGGTTGATCCTTCTTGGCTTGGCAATGATCCTACTGGTGATCTTGATCCGGCTTTCCCATGCAATTCTCTGCCGTCTCTGGAATTGCTGAGGGTGGACCTTTTCTGTTGTATCCGTTGTGGTTGTTGACGATCTCTTTCTGGAACTTGTCTACCGTACAATCTTCTACTCTATTTCTCTACATTGTCTGCTCATTCGACGTGATGGAGGACGGGAGCCTTCGTTTGTTGACCTCTCTGTAACTGGTTTTTCTTTTACATCTCGGCTCTTCTGTAGGGACTCAGATATTTTTCTTTTCCACCTTCTAGCGTGCTGATTCTTCCTTTTCTTTTGGTGTATCACTTGGGATAGTGATTTAGAGATCGCCCTCTAACACCGACCCTTGGTCAGCTTGTGTCCGCTCCTCTTTGTCTCTCTCTGATTACTTTTATTCCCTACACTATAATTCTCATTCCTCTCCTTTATCTGTCTTCCACCAGAGTCATTACTCTTAAAACTTTGAGACCTATCTAACCCATATCTACCATCCTCAAAACTACTCGATTGATACTCGGATCCTCTGCTAACTGAACAATCTACCTCCACTAAACCTTCATTGCTTTTTCTCTGATGTTAAATTCGCACCTGGTCTATATTGACTGTGACTGTTGTTCTTCTACCTGCCTTCCAAATTACAACATTATTGTTTTTAACATACACAACTCTAAAAGGACCTTCAAACTTGGGACAGAACTTAGATACCACCTTTTTACTGGCTGAACTTATAGGGTGAGTTTCAACCAACACTAAATAATCCACCTGAATGTTAATTTCACGTCTCCTTTTATTGTAATACTTTGCCTACTTTTCTTGCTTTTTCATCGTATTCTGCCTAGCTACCTCAAACACCTTTTCAATATTCCGAACCACAAATTCTGTACCATCCGTCACCATCACAAGTTTTTGAAACAGGGTAATAAGTTTCCTGCCCAAAAATAATTCTGCTGGGGTCTTTCCCGTTGTTTCGGGAACTGCCGTTCTTCATGCATACGAGAATTCAATTAGAAACTTGTACCAGGATTCATGATTATGATTTACAAAAGAAGCAATCATTTGTAATAAATCGCGAATAACTCGTTCCGTTCGATTTGATTGAGGTTGATACACTACTGTTTTGACATGCTTTTTTATCTAATCTATCACTTAAATGTTCAAAAACTTCAGATACAAATTGGGGGCCGTTGTCGCTGATTAATTTAATTGGAGCAGCATATCGCGAAATATAATTTTGGAACAGGGCATTGGCGATTATTTTTGCGGACGCCTTTCTGAGGGGTATTATTTCCAATCACTTCGTAAAATGATGTTATTACACAAATATATCTATATCTTTGGGGTTTCGATGCTGGGTAGGGGCCTAACAGATCTAATGAAACTATTTCGTTTGGATAATTAGTTACAATCGGTATTAAATGAACGGCCGGTAACGCGTTCTTATAGTTATTTTTCTGGCACGTATCACATGTCAAAACATAATCATGTATCGCCCTACGCATGTAAGGAAAATAACAAGCATCCTTCACGCGTAAATATGTTTTCTGTATTCCGAGGTGTCCAGCCATAGGATTATCATGAACTTCGTGCATTATTGCACCTCGCATTGACTTTGAAATATATACTCTCATTTCTCCGAGAGAGGATGCATACTTCGCATAAAATAACAAGCCATCGATTATTTTGTAATCCTGCGACCAGTTTCCGCAGACTCCCGCATTTACCGTACTGTCATCGGGGTTTTGTAAATAACGATAAATATGACCTAGCTCAGGGTCCTGTCTTTGTTCGGAAATCAATTGCGCCCTTGACGAAAGTACCAAATCTCTAATTACTGTACAAGCTGTATTGCTATCGTCAAAACTTTCTACTGGGTTCCGCGACAACACATCTGCCACAACATTTTGTGCACCTGGCCTATGTTCCCATTCAACATTAAATTCTGCTAGCTTGAGTGTCCATCTAATCAATCGGCTTGATAAATTTTTACCATTAGTGAGTTTTGTTAATGCTGCATGATCCGTTATTACTTTTACTGGTAACGAACCAAAGTAGGTGCCAAACTTGTTTAACGCCCAAATCACCGCTAAATATTCGCGCTCGGTTACTGTGTAATTGCGCTCCGCCCCATTAAGTGTGCGGGATGCATATGCTATGGGTCTCTGACTTTGCGTAAGCACCACTCCAATCCCAATAGAACTCGCGTCCTTAAAAAGCTCAAATTGTACATTAAAATCCGGTAATTTTAGTACAGGTGCTTCCGTAATTGCACGTTTGATCGATTCGAAAGCAGCTTGCGCCTCTTCCGACCAATTAAATTTCCTATCCTTCTTTTTTAATTCATACAGTGGCTCGCAGAGATCTGCGTACCCTTAACAAATTTTTGATACCATTGGGCCATTCCGAGAAATTGTGATACTTCTCGCATATTCTTTGCTGCTTTCATTTCGAGTATTGCCTTAACTTTAGACTCATCCGTGGCTATCCCGTCTTTACTAATTACTAGGCCTAAGTATTTTAACTTCCCACACCAAAACTTACACTTATCTTTGTTCAACGTCAACCCCGCTTCCTGCAATAACCTAAATACTTCCTTTAAATGTTCCAAGTTATGTGCAAATGATGGAGATGCGATTATTACGTTGTCCATATACACTTGGACAAACTTCCCTAACACTGGTTGCAATATTACGTCTATGGCCTTCTGAAAACTTGGCGCTGCCTCCGATAGGTCGAATGGCATGCGCTTAAACGCATAAGTGCCGTTTTTCGTCACAAAAGCAGTTTTGGCTACATCCCTGGGGTTTACTGCTAATTGAAAATAGCCGTAGCGTAGATCCAAAGTACTCATTATTTTCGTGTGAGGAATATTAGTAAATAAATCCTCAATGAGTGGCAAAGGATGTCTTGGGTACTTAGTTACCGCATTAAGTTTGCGATAATCCACCGCAAATCTATACGCCTCAGGATTGTCCTAGGGTAATCTGTTGTTCTTACGACACAATACTACAGGAGATGCGTAAGCCGATTGAATTTGTATGATGGTGCCTTCGCGTAACATTTTGTTGATATGGTACTCGATACCTTTCTTAACCCTGTCATACTTATACGGTCTGGATACAACCGGAGCGCTATCACCCGTATCCATTTCATGATGTAATACATGAGTAAGTCCCGGTTTTCGGAGAACAGCCCTTTAAAACTATTAAATAACGATTTTAAATCTCTCTTTTGACTTTTTTCAAATTTTGTATTCGAAAGATCATTTTCTACATTCTCCTCATTGATTTTTATTTTTTTTTTTGCGAATCCGGAATCGCTAAAGACTTTTCCTCGAAATTCATGGTAATCTTTGAGTTCCGTATAAAATCGATACCTAAATTGCAGGGATATTCTATAACCGCTAATATATGAAAATCCTACTTTTTCGTGAATTCTCTAATTCGTATTTCTATTTCTATCGTCCCTACATTCTTGCAACATGCGCCCTGAGCTGTTATAACTTTTGCATTTGATTTTTTTATTGGCTGATACGAAAAATATATCCAATACTTTTCTTCAGAGATGAATGACTTCTCGGCCCCAGTATCCCATAATGCCTTAGTGAAGATATCATTCACTAAAATTGGCATGTACGGGAGTTCTACAGGGGACATCCTTAAAACAGAAACCCTTATGCGAGGTTTCTCATCAACATGCGATCGATCTCGATTTCGAACGCTTAAAAAGTTTAAATTTTTATGACTACCCCTATTCCAATGATTATTCGACCCCCGTTCAAAATTATCACTCGAACCCCTATTTCTAAACTGCTTTCGTCCACCACGATTCTCGAACCCGTGATCATTCCTGTCAATACGGTTCCTGTTCTCGAACCCTTGATTATCATGGTTCCTCTGGGGTCTCATCTCATAGGAAGTTCTATAACCCTGTCTCCTATCATTTTGATGTTGGACTACCCCAGTATCTCCAATTTCTACTTGTACGACCTTCGGTAGACCTACTACTCACATCCCAAACTCGTCTTTCACGATTATTATTACTGGAACCCTGATTGTCTCGCCTCAAATATCTATCCTCGTACTTCATTATCATCTGAAGTAACTGCAATTGAGTAGTTGGATTTCTAATCTCTATGTATTCCATCAATTGTGGTTCCAAACGGGCAATAATGTGGTCAATTAAATTGGTTACCGACATATTTAGTCCCAACCTTTTGTGTATTTTTAGCAGGTCATAGATAAAATCAAAAGGAGCCGGACCATGACCCTGATACGACGAATAGAACCTGACTTCCAATTCAGTCTTATTCCTAACAACTGGGAAATTTGTTGTCAATGCCTCTTTTAATTGCGTGAAATCCGTAGCATTCCCTTTCACTATCGAAGACGTCATACCAGTCCAAGGCTCGTCCTCTAAGATGCCCTTTAAAATAAGAACATGCCAAATTGTTAGGTACCTCGTAAAACTTAACATTACTGTCAATATATTCCAAAATTTCGGTTACGTTCTCTACTCCAGAGAAACAAATATCAGGCAAGAGCCTAAAATTGGATCCGACTCCCATCTCGGGGTTAAGGGAGATATGTCCTGAGGACAAACCCGTTGGGTGCCATTGTCGTGTCTCAGTCCTATTTTGGACTCCACTCACACTGCCCGACGCTTCTCTAAGTGTAGGAGGAAACATATCATCACCAACAAAAGCCATAGCAACAATTATTTATTTAAGACAGACAAACACAATAACAATCACAAGTTCAATTATAAGTGAGAACCTAGGAGTGATTCCCTAATATCTCGATTAATCCTAATACGTCAATTAATTCTAATTCTCAAATCTAATATTCCCGTCTAAGTAATCTGAGCTACTAGAATGGACAAGGAGACGAACTCTTGCTAACCTCAGGTCGGTACTGAATTTATTTCCTTCAATGATTAAACGAATACTTTACCTTAATAATTGATAACTATCAAATGCGCGCTAAGTTCGTTGAAGTAATTCACCGACAATACTTACATGCAGCTTGGCAACTCCTTCTCCCCTCTTACATTTACGAAATCTAGAGTTTATATAGTTGAACTAATTAGCATATAACTATCTCGTGTTTTTCCAGAAGAGACTGTGAAATAGTAAAAATGCTGGCCCCAAAGTTTCCCAAGAGGATTAGTGATTAATTCTTGCGGATAGCCCGGTCACAGTATGTTATCCAAGAAACATAATTAAATAGGTTAACCAGGAATTAACGTGATTCTTTAAGGGCTGAAACTGTCAATTTATATTTATTTAGAATGTAATAGCTTATTACGAATTTCTTCATATCATTAAAACCCCTACCTGTCTTTATAACAGTTAAGCTAAAACTTTTATTCCACTCTTTTAAATGAAGAAGAAATTCAGCAGCGTTTCAATTCCAACAATATCCTACCTATGACTAAAATATAAAATATTACACATTTTAATATATTTGTGGCAATACATACTTCAGATTCGCAAGTAAAAAAATTGGGGCTTTAGAAGAAAAATGAAATTAAAAAATATATTCTTTTAGTAATAGGATATTGTTTTAAAACTCAACTCTTGTTTTTACCATGTATTATGTACACTCTTATTTCTCTAGAGTGGGAGGGGGCGGTGTCAAAATATTCACTAGAAAAGGAGGTGGTATCAAAATATTTACTAAAAAAGGGGGCGCCATTTCAAAGGAAAATGTTGAGAACCTATGGTCTAGATGATTCCACAAGATGGTAGATTGTTCGAAGACTCGAGTCAAACCAATCACAGATTACCTGTTATTGGGAACTCTGGGTTTCGAGAAATGTTGTTTCTACTTTGTGGAAACAGTTCACAGAGACAAGAAAATTGGGTCTGCCGACCTGGTTAAACGCGCAAAAGCGCAACAACATGGGCTTAAAATCGTTATTTGAGACTTTTAGCGAAAATGGGATTGGTCCTAGACGGCGTCACCACAGTCTCTAAATTTGTATATAATCCAACAGAAACATCTATTTCATGAATAACAGTCGCCCAAAGACTTCCTGTAGGTTTCCTGTATGCCAAGCGCCCTGTAGTCTGCATCCCTTTGACTGTGAACCACAAAAAGGACCGTCCAACATGGTGCCGAGAACACCTATATTAGACAGAGAATGATTGATGGCGAGTTCTCTTCAGTGATGAGTCATGAAATCCGGACTAAGACCTGAGACGTGTTCTCATCTGGTGATATCGGCCCTCTAACATTGTCGAGAAAGACTACTATGGTCTAGGTGGTCTGATGGTCTGGAGATAGGGCTGATCCTAGAGTGTCGGTCACCCATGTGCAATAACCTAATGTGCTGCCCCTCTAGAGAATTTTCAGATTTTGAGTAATATTTAACGTTATAAACTCATGTACGTGTATAAGTAAAGAAAATAAAAAGTAAAACATTAACAAAAATGCAAATTAAATTTGAAGTGCAAAATTTTACTTTTTGGCCAGCTAATAGGTTATAACATTGAAAAAACACTTTAACAAAATCATAAGCAAACAAAAATATTACTTTTCAAATAAAAATAGATATTTTATAACTAGAAATGCGAAACAGAAGTACTTACTCGGGAAATATTATCTAACTAAAAAAGTACTAAAGCATAAATCTCGTGAAACGAAATATATAAAAATCAGTTTTTCTACTAGGACTATCCAATACTTAATTATAAAATCACTTTTTCTACTAGGACTATCCAATACTTAATTATAAAATCACTTTTTTGACTTTCTGAGAAGCAAATTTGTCAATGATTTCAGTGAAATCAATTTTTTCAAAGATTTCGGATTACACACAGTAGTCAAATCTGAACGCCTTATGTCGTATTAATTCTCAAATAATTTTAATAATATTTAATTTACTTATATATATATATATAAGCTTCTTTCATTAAAAGTCACCAAACCAGAGGGGGGATGAGATAATTTTTTACTATTAATTATAATATCGCAATTGTTTGTTTGTACCTGGAAAAGTATTTTTGAAGGAAGTTATTTCATTAAAGAGCTGTGTGTATACCCCCCCCCCTCTAGTTTTTTTACAATACTTTCTTCCTCCTGTACTTGTAACTTAATATGTGGTCGGGGTTACCTAGCGGTCAACAGCATGAACTGGAGTGTCATGATTTTGAGCCTGGTACCGCTGAAGACCCTTGTTTAGAGGGACTGATGCAAGTTAAATCTGTTGAGGATAAAATTTTCTCCCCTTGTTGTGGAGTGGAAGTCCGGAAAACAGAGGTTTCAGCTCAAGTGTCGTCTTCGTCATTTGACCATGGTTCAAAATTACAGGGATCATCGCCAATAGCCCTTGTGTAGCTTCATAGTGCGACATTAATAAATACACTCACTTGCAAATATTGTGAAACTCATACAGAAAGCAAAATATTGAGTAGCACTAAGATAATGTGGTAAATCTTTCATTTACCGAAGGGATCACGTGATCAAGAATTGCAAAATACACTGCTGGCCACTTAAAATGCAACACCAAGAAGGACCAGAGATATCCCAGCGAAATTTATTTGGCTGATAACATGTTGTACAAAGATCAAACGATTAAAATTACAGCCTCTTGTGACGTGTGGATGATGATAAAATCAATAGTTAGTGTAGCCGCCATTGTTGACTATAACCTCTATCACACGCCTTGGCATAGAATCAAAAAGGCTTTGGGTGTATTCTTGAGGTACAGCAGTTCATGCTGTTTCCACATATTGCCAAAGTTGATCTGGTGTAGCATCGGGTGGTGTATCCCGGGCTAGTCGTTGTGGAAGCATGAACCACATGTCTTCGATTGACGATAGATCGGGAGAACAGGCAAGCAATTAAATTTTGATCGGTAAGCAAGAACTCTTGAACATTGCATGCCACATGTGGCAGCACCTCCTAGATTACAAGACCTGGTGACTCAAATGTGATAGGCTTGTGACGTCACACATAGTAGGGATAGAAAATCCGCTTGAATTCAAGTTTGATCAGTTAACTCGCCTACACCATTTCGGTGCTTGTGTCTGCAGTTACCTGCCTTTTCTCATTTTTATTGTAGATTTTCAATTTCTTTTAAACTATTCTGAATAAGTTCACAAAATGGTATACACATGCGTTGTACCGAATTGCAAAAGCAATTATAAAAGTACTGAAAAAATAAGAATGTTTGGATTACCAAAAGAAGACTCTCTTAGGAAAAAATGGATCCATGCTATATCAAGAAAAGATTTCGTTCCAGCAAAGTATTCAAAGATAAGTTATTTAACTTTGTTCTATTTATGGAAACACTAATAATATCTTAATTTTAAAAGTCTACTTATATAACTTTTAATAGGTTGTTCGATAAGACATTTGAAAAGAAACTCATTTCTTTTTCTTCATGTGAGTCTCTTAACATGATAATTACATTGGTAATTCATTTTTATTTATCTATAATGAGAAAAGCGTATTGTTTATCAAATAAATATTTTGTAGCCGTAAAAAAGTTATGTGTTTAAAAATGAGCCCAATCAAGTTTTGTTAATGAGACCAAAACTGTGTAGTGTTTTTGCTATTTCAAACAAATATTTTTGTGTCATTTTCTAAAAATATCTTTTCACAGAATCAACGAAAGTACCTTCAGTATTAATTGTGTGTCAGCAAAAGAAAGCCCATTATGATACAGAGCTCATAGTCAATGTAAATATGGACATAAGAAACCATTTACTGATTATTTTGTACATTAATATATGAGATACAAAATGCATAACACATTCACTACAAAAAAAAGTTATCTGATTTCTGAACTATTAGGATGACTTTAATAGTAAGAAAAAAGAATGCTAAAAACAGATAAACATGACTCAGCGTTAACCTCACAACGTTAACTTGAAGTAACGTTAACTACGACTTTTAACGTTAACTACCACAGCAAATGTCGGAGAAGACACCACATTTAGAGGTAGTGAGTACCAATTTCTAAGCCCTTTACGAGAACACTGACAGTTTCTTTTCTAGAATTGTTTGCATTAATATAGACTATGTGGTGTCCCAACAAGAAGGATTTCATCGTATCAAGTTTGCTTTGATGACAACCATTTGCTGGCAAAATAAACAAAAATTTCATTGAATCAAAAAGAAAAAAAAAAATTTTGTTCAAATTTTGTATATAAGCTTTGTCAAAAATTTTGTTGTTGTTGTATCAAAATTTTTTCAGTACTTCCAACAAATATTCCATTCAAAATTACAAAAAAAATAAAATTATCAGAGAAATTTTTGTTAACTCTTAACAAATCTTTTCTATCAATATATGCAAATATATATATATATATATATATTAATTTTAGGTTTGTGAACTACACTTTGCTGATGATGCAATACGAAGAAACACAGAAGCGTATGACGAAAAAACTGGGGAGAAGATATGTGCAACCTTACAACGTTCTAGACTACAAAATTTTGCTGTCCCAACGATTTTCCCAACTTTCCTCAAATATATTTCAAACTCTACGAATCACATCAGAGAATGTCCTGAGCAGAGATTCCAAAGATTAGAAAATGAGCATCTACAACGCTTAATTCTAGAAAGCATTATTTCCAAAGAAGAATTCGAAAAAAAATAAATCATTTACATCGCTTCCAGAATTATTCGAGTATTTAAATGCAGAGAAGCTTCAGGACATATGAACTGTTGTTTGTAAAAATGATCTAATAATAATTATGATACTAGACACAACTGTATCTCCTGTTATTAAAGCATCAGTGATTATAAATAAAGAATTAGATTTGTCAATACATATAGGTCAAACAAAGATAGGTCAACTTGGTAAGTACAAATTTCCTGTAAAAGTTTTAATATTGTTATTGTTGTAAATAAAATATTACATGAACTGTGGGTTCTCTGAGTAGAAATAAAAAGCTCCCATAATTTTCCTACAACATTTGGTTTTATTGTTAATCTTTTAGAAAATATGTTTTCAGATTTAAAAGATGATAAAAAAAATTGTACTCCATTTCTTAATTGACCAGCTCAAATTTTTAATCTGTAACAAGTTTTCTTTTAGATATTAGTCTGAAATGATGGGGGGTTTACTAGTATATTACAATCCATATCTCCTCATGCCTGCAAATTTTAAAGAAATTCAGGATATCTCAATATTCCCCATCCTAGAACTTTGCGCAAACTTTGTTCATCTTTAAAATCTAATCCTCAAACAGAACAATCAAATGAAAACTTTCTAGCATACATGAAAAAAAGTAAACATTCTAAAATCTGTTGACAAAACTGTCATACTGAGGCTTGATGAAATCTATTTAAAACTATATTTAAATTTTAAAGGGGGGGATGTTTAAAGATTTTAAACATATTTATAATTCTTGGGATGGTAAACAAGCTGCTACTTTATCATATGTGTTCATGATTCAAAGTCTTCTTTCTCCTCTTAAAGAAGTAGTTCATACAATGCCGGTGAAAAAAATCGATGGAGAAAAATTGTTTGCTGTTGTTAAAAAAACTATTGTAGAACTTGATGGTATAGGATTCAAAGTTATAGGTGTAGTTTCTGACAATAATTTTATAAATCGAAAAGCAATGTCCAACTTTTCTGTTTCTCCCAAATTGAGCATTGTATATCCACATCCTTCTGATCTTTCCAATGTTTTGTTTTTTGTTATTGATTCAGTACACATTTTAAATGTATTCGTAACAATTGGATTAATCAAAAAAATGCAGGTCAATGTTTTTTAATTTCCAGATTTCGAAGATCATAATAAGTTTCCATTATTTGAAGTAAATTTCTCTACACTTAAACAACTATATGACATAGAAAGTAGTAATTTAGTAAAGTTTGCTTATGGTTTAATTTTGAAGGCTTTATGTCCCACAAATCTTGGAAAAACAAAATGTGAAATTTGTGCTTAAGATATTTAATAACTTTGTTATTCAGGGGCTTCAACTATTAGGAGAGCAACATAAAATAATTAGTTATGAAACAACATCAATTTTTATTTCTTTAATTTGTACTTGGTGGAAAATTGTTAATGTTAAAACGCCTTTAAAGGGACAATGTTTGCTTGATACTTATCAGCAACCGATTTCTTTATCTCCAGACAACAGAACATGTCAATTCTTGCGTAAAATTTTGTCAGGGTTAGACTTGTGGAAGGGAAAAGATTGTACTACTGGCACCCTTACTAAAGAAACACATCTTGCTTTTACTCATACCACATACGCTTTACTTGAAATGTCAAAATATTGCATTAAAGAATTAAAATTTCAGTATTGTCTTCCTGGAAAAATTCAAACAGATGCTTTAGAAAGTCGTTTTGGGAAATATAGGACACTTTCAGGCTCTCAATATTTAATGTTAATTCGACAGCTTTATGAAGTAGAAGCTAAACTAAGAAAGCAAAACTTTTTACCTCTAAACTTTGGTTTCAAATGCTTATGGCCATCTTAACTTAAAAGACATTAATTTGGAAGATTCGTGTAATGAAAATCCTTTAGAGCCGTCAGTATCGCATAATTTTAATATTACACTATCTGAAAAAGATTTTCGTGACGGTCAGCCATATCTACCTGTCTTAACATATTTAGCTGGTGTTTGTGCTAGAGCAGCACTTAAAAAATTAAAATGCGACTCTTGTTCCAAATCACTTGTTCTTAATAAAACTTTTGAACTAAGTTCTAACTATGATATAATACGTAAATTTAGTTTTATTGTGCTCTTCCCCAGATATTGTTATAGCGGTACTCTATAACTACACTGGTGTCCAAAAGTTAAGCATAATTGATAATTATGTGAATAAAGAAGGAACTGTGAATCAGAATGGTGAGGAAAGGTGATATGCGAGTGTAAAATGGTTATAAAATAAGGAAGCAAATCAAAAGAACGATAATAATTAATTTTGTTTTCCAAAGTAGCACTTTGAAGGAAAACTGAGCATAGCAAGGATTTACACTTTAAAGCAAAAAATGAAAGAAAATATTAAATAAAATACTGATGCTGCAGTTTAATAAGGCGTGTGGTCACCTCTCTGACAGCCAGGCATGCGGCACAGCGATTTACCATACTTGCTATGAGATGATGAATGAGATATGGGCTCAAACGGTGCCAAGCTTCTTGGAGAGCTCTCTTCAGTTCTGTAACGGAGCTTGGTGGGTGCCATACATGCTCGATAGGATTTAAATCAGGGGAGTTCGCTGACCACGACAGACGCTGGATGTTTTCATTTTCAAGGAAGTCATCAATCAGCACCACTCGGTGATATGGCGCATTATTATCCATGAATAATAAGTCAGTACCGACCGCACCTCGAAACAAGCGAACATAAGGCTCAAGAACTTCGTCTCTGTATCTTTGAGCAGTCACATACCCTGTGTCAAAGAAATGGAGGTCTGTGCGGCCGTCCATCATGATGCCTTCCCACACCATTACTCCCCTTGATGGAAAATGATGTCTTTCCATTATGTTTCTTGGTTCAAAACGTATTCCACGTTCTCTCCATATCGTTACCCGTCGAGAATCACTACTCAGACTAAACCTGGACTCGTTACTGAACATCACATTGGCCCACTCTCCCACACTCCAATGTTAATGTTTCCAACTCCAGTTCAAACGAGCGCGTTTATGCGTAGCCGTGAGGGGAATGCAAACTGCTGGTCTTGTGGCAAACAGGCCAGCATGATTGAGTCTCCTGTAAACAGATTGTCTCGAAATTCGTATTCCTGTGGCGACTGTTAGTGCCGAACCCAGTGCTCTGGCAGTACTGCCCCTCTGACGTCGCGCACTTATTACCAGATATCGGTCTTAGCGAGGAATTGTGACTCTTGGTTGACCTGATATTGGTTGTCGGATGACATCTCCCATTCTTTGAAACCTCTGCCACAGTCTTGAAATCACAGACTGGTCCACATTCAGAATTTGAGACACTTCGGTTTGTGATCGTGAGGATTCCAGCATTCCAACGATTCTTCCTTTCGTAAACATGTCCAGTTGGCGTCTTTGTGCCATCATTCACCTTGTTTGATGGTTAACAACGTTTCTTCATACAGCAGTTGCACGAAAGTTGTCTGAACTGCCTATGCTGCGTGAATCGGTTTCTCCGCGTTTCGACATGCGCTGGTGTTTCGCACAGGACGTAGTCGACTGAAAAGTTTTGCATGAACCCAGTGTTTCTTTTTCACCCAATTAACATCCGCAAGTAATTTGGAATAATTTTACGAAAATTTACTCCTTGTTTTTCGCATTTTACGATTTATTCTTAATTTTTGGACACCAGTGTATATAATAGTTCAGGAACTTCTTTCTAATGATTGTGAAAATATGTTCCTCAAACAAAATAATCAGCTTCAAATTGCCTCAGAAATATCGATTAGCATTGCATCGTCCTGGAGACATACTCCGTATTAACCATCATGCTAACCATGTTATACTGTTTTTTGTAAATAGGTTCTTTTTGAAATTTGCTTCAGGGAGTAAAAATCGCAATATTTATTAATTATGTCAAACATACAGCATCTTTTTTGCTCTTTACCTTTTGTTTAATAAATAGACTTTACAAATAACTCAAATTTGTTTTGCTTCTGTCTCTTTCTTTGCCTGAACTTCATTATCCTTAATTTATGGACATGAGTGTACAATAACTTGTTATTTGTGGGAGTTTATTTTTTGGTAATTTTTAATGTTGTGTGTGTTATTGCAGAGAGTGAATTTTTGTTTATTACTGTGCATGATACCAATAAAGTTTTACAATATATTTAATTCACATTTGTAACAATGCATAATTGAATAACTACTTTTAGCAGAAAAGTAACTGACAAACAGCTAAATAAATTGTGTAATCTACACTGCTAGCCACCGTAAATGCAACACCCTGAAGGAAGCACGCAAATACCATGTAATTTACAACATGCATTAGCGGAGGTGAGATATGCAAATGATTAGAATTTCAGCGCAGACACACATTACGCACGCCTGTGGCGCCACCTCAAAACGCTATTTAAGGCTTGGAGATTTCGACGATTTCAAGTTCGGCAATTGTGTTTTTCTTGTGGTTTTTTCAAAAAACGATCAGTTATGTCTCGTAGAAAACAGCGATCAGCTTTTGATCAAGTATCCGAGTTCGACAGAGGAAGGATTGTGGCCTACCGAGATTTTGGATTATCTTTCAGGGAAATCGGTAGTCGTGTTGAACGAAACCAAACAACTGTAATGCGGATATGTGACTGTTGGATGCAGGAGGGTACGACGGGCCGACGTGGTCGATGGCATCCACCTCAGTGCACCACTGCACGTGAGGACAGGCAAATTGTGCGCATGGCAGTGACGGATCACTCAGTCATCACGAACCATAGCACAGCACATTGAGTCTGTAACGCCTCATTCAGTGTCTGCGCGTACCATTCGACGCCGTTTACAGCAGAGTGATCTGTCCGCAAGACGTCCATTGCTTTGTCTACCCTTGACGCATAACCACAGACGTCTCAGCCGCCAATGGTGCGATGAAAGAAGGATGTGGGTGGCAGAATGGAATGAAGTTGTCTTTACTGACGAGTCACGCATCTTTCTGCAACACCACGATGGTAGGATTCGAGTCTGGAGACACCGTGGAGAGAGGATGCTGAACAGCTGCGTTATGCACCGCCACACTGGTCCGGCACAAGGTATTATGGTATGGGGCAGTATTTTGGATATCACTCTCGCACTCCTCCCAATGCGTGTGGTCTCGCATTATCTTGTTTGATTATGGTTGATGGCAAGTGCTGAATGTATTGGAGGACCACCGGCTCCAACATCTTAGAGATGTAGCTCTGGCTATTCGGTGTACCAGAGGGGTATGGCAATGAAATCCAATACTACCGCAAACCGTGATACTGAATGCAGGATCAGTGTGGCTATACATAACGGAATATTTTGGCAGCCTCTCACCACGTTGTCTCCAAACTCGAATGCGACCATCATGATGTTGCAGGCATAAACGGGATTCGTCAGAAAGTAAAATGTCGTAACATTCCGTGGTCTATGTCCACTATTCTTTGCACCATTGGCGGGGGAAAGGCCTGTGGTTTCCAGTCAAGGGTAAACGAAACAATGAAAGCCTTGCGGACATTCTACTCTGCTACAAACTGCGTCGAATGTTACGATCGGCCACCGAATCATGCATAACAGACTGAATCGATTTAGTTTTATGGAGTAACAGTCACGTGCGATTTATTTTCTTCTCATTCACTTGAGTTTTGTTGAAATATGAACAGCTAAATTTTCCACCATTCTCAATGACCGTAAATTTAAAATTTGCTACTTGTTTGGGCCCATATTTTACTAATAAATCAATATTTTTTGAAAATTTTTAAACCATGTACACTCTTTACTCTCAACTTCAAATTCGGCTTAACTGGGATGGGACTGATTGATGATGATCTTGCAATTTCCTCTCCTTCATCGTTCCTGACAGCCATTGATTTAGTGATTGTATTGGAACAGATTATAACTGATATTATTAAGAGTGCGTTTGTGATATTTAGATTAAAATCTTTAATAAAAAGATCCAGTTGTGAAATTCACAAAAGTATTGTTTTCTTCACTCTCTATTCCTTTAAAGTTATCTTTCATGGTTTGACAAATCTCCCTTTATTTTAAATATACAAAGAAAGGTAAAAATAATAAAACCCGAAATGTAATGCTAATTAATCTTTTATTAAAAATTAATATTTACTGTGAATTATTGTTAACTATGGAAAACAAATTTTTAAACCTATATACCAAAATGTCTATCTGAAATATGTTGAACTGATTTAAAAAAAGCCCTGACTTTTTAACAGATTTATTTCCCACATATCTATAGCCAATTTCTAAATGCGTGGGAATATTTTTTAAAATTATTCTAAAAAAATATTTAAATCTGTTGTATAAATAAACATATCTGAATTCCTTATTGTAACGAATAAAGCAAAAAAGGGGTGTTTTAACCGTATTTCAAAACAAACAATAGTAGACGATTTTGTTACTTAATTTAGGAATCAATGAATCAGGCAAAATTACAATTCAACACGGCTTCATCAATTCAATCTTAAACGTGCTATACACAGGATGTTCATTGATATTTAGAAACAGTGATTAAAAAAGTAAAATGCCGAAAACTATCTTTTTTTTTTTTTGAATTTAAAAAAAAAAACTTTTTTTTTAAGGAAACAAAGATTTTTTGCATATTTTATGATTTTTTCCAAAATTAATCAACATCGTTACTTTTAAATAAAAATGATTTTTAAAACTTTTAGAATCAGTGATTTTCAAAAAAAAGCCAAAAACTTTTTTGAACAAATTTTAATAAAACACTCAAAATACTTAAATCAATCATTTAATAATTTCTTCTTTTATAAAGGTAATTGCATGAAACCTTTTTCCCCCGTGTCGAATATTTCAAAAAATTCTCACAATTTTACTTCAAAAATTAAAATAGTAGTGAAATTTTTTAATTTGAAAAATTTATACTTCCTGTCTTTTTTTCAGCACACAACTACTTTTAAAAAGGCTACAGTTTCGTTTCCGGGAAAAAACTATTTTTCTTTAAAGAATTTTATAGAAAAAAAAACAACTTTTTTTTTTACAAAACAATGCTGTTTTGCATATTTTATGATTTTTTCTCTTCCCGTGTGTGGATTTCGCTTAAAAATTACGGATTTTAAAGATTTCTTTTTGTGATTTTCATAAAATAAAGTTTTTGCGAGAAATAATACAAGCATTATTTTTGTAACCTTTTTTCTTTAAAAATTATTGTTGTTTCCAATCAATTGTGAAAACTTGGAATTTTCAATTAAAAATTGAGCCCTCAAAAATAATGAAAGCTTTAAAGACATTCTAAAGGCTTTGCGCATGCGCTAGAATCATTATTATTTTTTTTTCTCCCTCTAACGCTCAGTGGCCAAGGTCAAACTTGCAGTTCTTGGCAAAAGTGAATGAGTGGAATAAAAAATACTGTAAAAAAAATTTAAATCTGAAACATATATTAGTCTCACACACAGTATTATTTTCTTTTTGAATGATTTTGTGCAGTGAATGTAAATAAATTTCCAGGCTTTTTCATTCTTATATATTTTTAATCTAACATTCAAAAACAACGAAATGAAAAAATGAATAGTCCTTTCGATAATTAACGGTGAGAATTTTTGTATTTATTTTTATAGAAAATGGATTTAAAATAATAGATATTTTACGAAACTAAAGCAATATTTAATTTTTTTTATTATTATTTATAGATAATGGAATAAAATTAATATATTTTTTTAAAATAAAAGGAATGTTTCTATTATTTCCTTATTAAATTAATTATTTGTTAATAAAAAGTATATCGCCTATTATTTTGGATAAAAATACGTTCTAGAGAGACCTTTTTAAGCTAACAGTAGCGATTGTTTGATTAATGAAAACCTGAAAATTATTTAATTATTTTAGATTCCTAGAAATTATCTATTATTAAAAAATGATGACTTTTTTTTACTCAAGCATCAAAATAGTTTTCTTTTTATTGTTTAAATTTATTATTTTTTTACTAAAGCAATATTGTTTTTGATATGTCATGAATAGAAACTTGAAGATAAATCTTATATCTGAGGGGAGAGTCAGGGGGAAAATAGTTCTACACTCAAAAAAGCCACTGTAACACCGTGCTGTAGAACTGAAACCTGTCTGACATTAGTAAGATCTGGAAGATATATATTTTTTTTTAAAAAAAGGGAATTTTGTAGTGACGTTAATATAAAGGAATCACACATATACCAGGAACTTTGATAAAGGAAGGTGAATTTCCATGGCAGTATGTTATGCATTCGAAACAAATTTTAATAAAACACTCAAAATACTTAAAACAATCATTTAATAATTTATTTTATAAAGATAATTGCATGACACATTTTTCCCATGTGTCGAATATTTCAAAAAATCCTCACAATTTTACTTCAATATTTAAAATAGTAGTGAAATTTTGAAATTTGAAAAATTTCTACTTTTTTGTCTTTTTTCAACATACAACTATATTTAAAAAGGCTACATTTCACCCTGTTTGCCTATTCGAGAATTTTGGTGACGGACCTCGAAATTTTCAACTATTCTCAAGTGACGAGGACAACACCTGAGCTTTCACCCATCTTTAATAATTACCACACCACACCAACGCAAGAACAAATTTCGAAAAAGGGAGTTTTTATGACATTGTTAAAGAAATCACTCACATCGCACGCACACACACACACACACACAGGTGCTATCGGCCTGAGGGAAACACGAAACTTCCATGAGGGTGAAGTTATTCACTCGGTAAAAGCCCGTGCAACGCCGGGCTAAGCGGGGAGGAAAGAAACAAAGAAATCAAAGTAATTTCGGAAAATAATATAGGAAGTGCTGAATTTGTGAAGATTGAGTGAATATTAACGTCCCACTGTTCAGCTACACGAGGCTTTTTGGGGACGGTCCACGTAATTTTGAACCATGGTCAAGTGACGCGGACGACACCTGAGCTGGCACCCCTCTCCTAACTAGCACACCAACGGGAGGACGTTTGAGCTCTTGACAGATTTTACGTGCATCGCGCCCCTACACTGCGGGTCTTCAGTGGTATTAGGATCGAGAATTTGTAAAGAGAAGGGAAAATGTTAAGCAACAAAGCCATGACACGCACTCACGGGACATGCTCTCACATCGTATGCGTGAAACCCCACAAAGGTGTTGGCGTTAGAATAAAAGGAGGAATTTAACATGGGGGGATTAAGTTATACCCTCGGTATAAGCCCGTGCAACGCCGGGCCATGAAAGCTAGTCTTACACTATTAAAATTCGAAAGTAAACAAACGTATCTATCTATGTATGTATGTGCGTCTATCTTCTCACGAACCGCACCACGCAGAAAGTCGCGGAAGGTACCAAAAGATCGGGAATTTTCCGGGGAAGCCGTATTGCCCATTTATATTTCGATATTGTAATTAGTTGAAAAGATATTAATTAAAAACCTTAAAACGCCTAATTGTTTTAACTCCTACCGGTTGTTTACTTGGCGGAACTTCCGTTTCGGCCGAGCGGTGATCCGACGTTTTCCACCATATTAAAATTGTCATCTAATTTTCGGTGTCGAAATGAGAAAAAATAATTACAGAATCGGAAAGATCATTTATTTCGCCACGACACGGTATAATGTTTTTTGTAAAATAACGATATTTTATATTTTTTTCGAATTTTTTAAAATAGTGTTAAAACTGATGCGTTTTTATGAAAATTATTTCTAAATCGTTGGGTATGAATTACTTTTCGTGTTATTAAATCAATATTCTACACTAATTAACTTCAAGCCTTTCTCTTTTAGATCCATTCATTTAAAAAATAAAATTCCCAAAACTTTTTTTTAAAGAATTTTTAAAAAGTCGTCTTAATTTTTACTTCACATTGAATAACTTCGTCATTTATGAAGGTAATCTCACAAAACCTTTTTTCCGTGTGTACAGTAATATTATCCATAACATATACGAAGATTGAAAGAATTGCTTCAAAATTACGGATTTTAAAAAACATTTTGTGATTTTCGTAAACTGATGTTTTTCTGAGAAATAAATTAAAAAGTAGTAATTTGTACATTTTTTATTTCAAAGTACGTTATTTTTGCAAATAAATGGTGATATTTAAGAGCATTAACGTAAAAATTATGCCCTTAAAACGAAGATAATGATTTTTAAAATACGCGATTTTACATTTAGCCAAACATTGGCGTCGAAAATTAGCTTTGCGCCAAAGACTTTTGACCTGTTTCGCCGTCGACCGCATCTAACTCAAGGGTTACACTAAAAAATTCTGCCTTAAACAGGGGGAAATCAGTAACTTTGGCGAGTAAAAAAAAAAAAAAAATGCGAGTGAAGAAGTTATTTTTTCGTCAATTTTTCTTTATATAATTTTCAAAATTAAATAAGTATATATGCCAGATTAAGATGATACAATGCATTTCTGAGATTCATTTAAAATATTTATCAGTATCGAAATTTTTGTTCTCTTTCAAAAAACTTGTAGTTTACTGTAAAATAATTGCTTATGTGGTAAATTCCTATTATAGCCCACCCCTTTGCGAAGATTTTTTTCGAAGTCGCGTCAACATGGCGCCAAGCGCGTTTTTCAAAGTAGAGTTCAGGCCAACTGGGAAAAAAATGGCGTTTTGTCCGAAGCAGCAAAAATGGAAAACATTAGAGCTTTAAGAAAATATACGAGCTTCTGAATGTTAGCTTCTGAAAATAATAGGTATTTTTTAAACTTTTCAAAAGTAGGAAAGGGAAAACATTCCGGGAAAGGAATCGGAAGAGAAATTTTACAGACGTTAAAAAAGCAAATTCAGCAAAATCTCGGCTTCTAAAAATCGGAAATGAAGAGCATTCTAATAAGTAAAAATTGAAATCTAAAGATCAAAAACGAAAAATTCTTTTTTTAACTTTGGAAAAGTATGGATTTAAGAACATTACGAAAAAAAGGAATCGAAGTTCCATTGAGGAAAAAAATATTTTAGACGTTCAGAACAAATTAATGAAAGATTCAGCTTCTAAAAGCAAAAAAAAAAAA